>PVKM010030602.1:0-17208 GCA_004027735.1 Carollia perspicillata
GGCTGGAAAAGAGAGGGGACAGCCCAGAGAACCTGGGTTCAACCCTTGACTTTCTAAGAATTGTCCCCAAGTAACCTCCTGGGTCAGAGAGAGTCCTGAAAAGCACCAACGACCACAGCACGTAAGATCCTGGCCAAACCACATAACTCTTTTAGTCAACAGTCCATCAACGAGGCAGCAGCCTGCCAGGCCTCCAAGACAGAAGAATGCGGCCGCTGGCCTCTCGGTAGACTCTTTAAAGTCAGGTGCAGGTTCAGAGCCCGGCCCTGCACTGACCCTCTGCCACCTTTGGTAAACTGCTGACCAAGCTCCGCTTTCCTGCCGTGTAGATTCAGGGCTACCACAGTGGGCATGCAACGGTGACGGTGAAGGTTAAGTGAGAGGACATTTGTAAAGCGGCTTGCACAGTTCCTGGCCATCAAGTCTTCATGTTAAATGTTAAATATATTTTCACGAATAAAGTATAAAAAGCTAAACTAAAAAATTACAAAAGCTGCCCTCCCCCAGGATCCCAGGCCCCAATTTAGATCATTGTGATAACTTCTGTGAGGGTTCAAAAAGCAGGCTAGATTTCCATTTCCAGGAAGATGGCATAGACACACTTGTCTGTCTTTTTTCTGCCATGCACAACTGAAAGCCCTGGACAGAGATGTAAAACAAACTTAGTAAGACTGAGAGGTAGAGAGAAGAGGGCAGACTGGCTAGGGACTTTGGGACTCGCAGCACAACGATGAGCCCCCTGGGCCTGTTTATTGCCTCATATGTACCAGACTTAGAGCAGAAGAAGGTGGCAAACAGATCAGAAGGCAGACAAACTCCCAACGAAAGCCCTCTCTCTGTGACCAAAGAACCAGGAGAGGGGAGCCTAGCAAGACAGAAAATGTGCGGGCAGTCCGCACTCTACTATGCCACAGAGAAAAGGCTGGGCCAGCCAGGGCTGAGTGGGGAGCCACTCTTCACCACCCTCAGCAGGCTGCAGTGAGATGTCCCCGATGCTTCTGCCTGGCACAGACACAGGAGGTCAAGGAAGGAGCCAGCAGTGTATCCCCACTGGGAGGTAACAAGTCACCTTGGCTTATAGGTGAAGGCCAAAGGGGACCTGGATGTCAAGTCCACGTGGAAATAATGAGGTTACCTCTCCCCCTCAGCAGAGCTTGTTTTAGAGGAGACCGAGTAGGAAATCAGGACTACTGTCACCTAGCAGTAATAAAACCACCAGATACACCCGCCACCTCCCCCACACCCAGTGTCAGTAAAGGCCATGTAAGGGGCAGGAACAAGGCACCTCTACCTCTGCCAGCCAGGAAGCTTCAGCGCAGACCTAGTGAGGAGCAGGAATCCCATCTCTGCCCAGCAACAATGGCGAGCGCCCCGCAGGAGTCCTTACAGGGCGAGTGAGGAGCCCGCTGTCGTCTGGCATTGGTAGGGTGCCCTTCCCCGGCCAGAACAGTGTTTAAGGAAAATGGCATAGTACCCAGCATGTTCAAGTTTCAATTGAAAATCATTCCAAATGCCAAGAACCAGGAAATCACTTGAATGAAAAAAATACGATCACCAATAGAAACCATAATAGAGACTTTAGAATTGTCCAACAAAGATTTTAAAGCAGCCATCATAAAAAATACTTCTTTGAGCCATTTATAAGCATGCTTGAGACAAATAAAAAATAAAATATCTCAGCAAAGAAATACAAGATATTTTAAAATCGAAGGAAGTTTTAAAACTAAAAAATACAATAACTCAAATAAAAATTTAATTGATGAATTCAGTGGTAGAAGAGAGGGACGGAGATCAAAAAATTAGAAAACCAGTGAACAATAGAAATAAAGCAATAACAAGATTCAATATTAAGAACAGAGAGAAAATAGACTGGGAAAAGCAAAGCTTTAGAGATATGTGGGGGTTGGGGGGAGAGAGAGAGAATAAATCTAACATTCAAGTCATCAGAGTCCTGAAAAGAGAGGAGAAAGGAGACAGGCTGAAAGAGTACTGGAAGAAACAATTCCTGAAAACTTCCCAATGTTAGCAAAAAGCAGAAACAAACAGACTAAAGAACCTGAGAAAACCCTAATAGGAAAATTCAAAAACCCCACACCAACACACATCCCAGAAAAGGTTCTGCACACTGAGAACAAAGAAAATATTCTATAAGCGAGAAATGAAAACTTATATGGAGAAAAATTCAAATGACAATGGATTGATTTCTCACCGGAAACCGTGAGTGCCACGAGAAAGTGGCATCATATTTTTCAGGTGTTAAAAGAAAGGAATTGTCAACCCAGAATCCTGAATCTAGCAAAAACGTCCTCTTGAAATGGCCCTGGCTGGTGTGGCTCAGTGCATTGAGTGCCTGCCTGTGAACCAAGGGGTCACCGGTTCGGTTCCTAGTCTGGGGCACATGCCTAGGTTGTAGGCCAGGTCCCCAGTAGGGGGCACGTGAGAGGCAATCACATATTGCTCTTTCCCTCTCTTTCTCCCTCCTTTCCCCTCTGTCTAAAAATGAATAAATAAAATATTTAAAAATGAAGGAAAAAGTAAGGCATCCTCAGATGAAGGGAAAACTAAATGAATTTGTCAACAACAAGCCTACCCAAAGAATGGCTAGAGGACGTTCTCCAAACAGAAGGAAAAGGACAAAATAAGTAACGTTGAAATATCAGAAAGAAAATTCAATGGAAATAATAAAAATATGAGGAAATACAATATATTTCCCTTTCCATGTTGAGTTTTCTAAATGATGTTTAACAATAGAAGCGAAAATTATAACACCGTCTGATCTGATTCCAAATGTATTTAAAGAAAATACTTAAGACAATCATATTCAGGTTAGGGTTAAGAATGTAAAGGGAGGTAAGACTTCCACAATTCACTCAGAATGGTAAAATGACCATCCCAGTAGTCTCTGGTAAGTTATGTACATACAATAGCCACAGCAACCACTAAGAAAGCTTTTCAAAGACTTACAGTCAAAAACACTATGGGTAAATAAAAATTTAACTCTAAAATAGTTCAAGTAATCCACAAGAAGTCGGGGGGGGAAACAGAGAAACTAGAAGCACAAAGGGGAAAAAAATAAATAAATAACAAAATGGGAGACTTAAGCCTGAACATATCAATTATTACATTAAATGCAAATGATTTAAATATACTAATAAAATACATATATTGACAAAGTGAGTTAAAAAACATGACCCAGCTATATGTTGTTTATAACAGACTCACTTCAGATATGAAGACATAGGCAGATTTAATGTAAAAGGATGGGAACAGATATATCACGCATTAATCAAACAAAGCAGAAGTGGCTATATCGATACTACATAAAGTGAACTTCAGAACAAAGAAAATTGCCAGAGGCAGAAAATTACTACATTATATAATGATAAAAGGGTTAATCTACCAAGACACATAGCAATCTTAACTGTGTACGTACCAAATAACAAAGCTATAAAATATATGAAGAAAAATGGAGAGACTTGGGAAAAAATCCACAATTATAGTTGGGGACTCCAACACCCCTCTCTCAACAATTAATAGGAAAACTAGACAGAAAATCATCAAGGGTATAGAAGAACTCAACACCACCATTAACCAACAGGAGCTCAGTGGCATTTATAAACACTCCACCCAGATACTCCAGAGCAGATGCACATTCTTAAAAGTTCCCTCGATATAGACTAAGATAAATCATACCGTGGGCCATAAAATGAACCTCAGCAAGTTTAAAAGAACTGAAGTCATACTGAATGTGTTCTTCAATCACAATGGAATCAAGCTAGCAACAGCAGAAAGATAACAGGAAAATAAATAGCACGCTTCTAAATAACCCATAGGTCAAAGGGGAAGTCTCAGGGGAAATCAAAAACAGATATTGAGCCAAACAAAAATGACAATGCAACATATCAAAAGTTGTGGAACATAGATAAAGCAGTGCTTTGAGAGAATTTTATAGAATTAAATACATATTAGAGAACAGTATAATAAGTCTCAAATCTATAATCTAAACTCCCACCTCAATAGCCTAGGGAAAATAAATAAATAAACCCAAAGCAAGTGGAAGAAAGGAAACAATAAGGAGGAAAGTAAAAATCAATGGAATTGCAAACTGAAAAGCAATAGAAAAGAATCCATGAAACAAAAAACTAATTCTTTGAAAAGATCAATAAAATTGACTCACCTCTAAAAAGATTGACAAAAAAGAAATTAATTATTAATTAACAGCATTAATAATACTAGGAGTGAAATAAAGAATATCATTACAGACTTCATAGCCATTGTGAGAATAAGGAAATGCTATGAATAGCTCTGTATACATAAATCTAACAACTTAACTGAAATGGACCAATTTTCTTGAAAAACGCAGACTATCAAAACTTACCCAGCATGAACCAGGTAATTTGAATAACCCTATAACTATTAAGAAAATTAAACTTGTAATTTTAAAAATCCCTGAAAGAAATACATCTGCTCCCAGTGGTTTCACTGGAGAGTTCTACCAAACACTTAAAGAAGAATTAGTAACAATTTTATACAAAATCTTCCAGAAAATAGAAGAATGTGAAACACTTCTTAATTTAATAAAGTTAGCAGTTTCTGATACTAAAGATATTACATATTTAAAAAACTGCACACCAATATCCCTCATGCCTATCATACCTATCAAATGCCTATCAAATTTTTAACAAGATACTATAAAATAGAACTCAGCAATACATAAAAGAATCATTGACTTTACTAAGTGTATAATTTAATAGAATTTCCTCCAGATATTCAAGACTGATTCAATTTACAATCAATCAACGGCATCTCGGGTTTGCAGGAACCAGTATAAAGGACACATGGACAAAAACAAGGGGGCAGGTGGAAACGGGAGGGAGGTGACGAGGACTGGGGAGTGGGCTGGGATGGGAGTAAAAGGCAGAATACTGTACTTGAACAACAATTAAAATTAAAAAATAAAAATAAATCAATGGCATCTATCACGTTAACTGCCTAAAGAAGAAAAGTTTGTATCAGTCAATACAGAAAAAGCATTTGACAAAATTCAACACTTATTTATCATTTAAAAAAACTTATAGAAAACTGGGAATAGAAGGCTCTTCTTCAGTCTGAAGAAGCACATCTACAAAAACCCACAGCTCACATCATACTTGGCGGTGAAATAATGAATGCTCTCCCCTCCAAGTGTGTGTTCAAGAAAGCCTGCTCTCTGCTCTTTTCAACACGGTGCTGAAAGTTCCAGCCGGTGGGGCAAGGCGAAAAAGGGGGAGGCAAATACAAGGCACACAGACCCAGAATAAAGAAATAAAGCTGTCCCTATCTGCAGGTGGCATTATCATATACACAGAAAATCTCAGGTAATCTATTTTTTAAACTTTTAGAATTGAATCAGTTCAGCAAGCTTACAGGATACAAGATAAACATTTCAAAAATTAATTATACTGTTATATACCTGCAATGAACACAGATACCAAAGTATAAATGTTGTAAGTGGTTACAATAGCCAAAATAAAAAGTTAAACACTAAAAATGCACATCTAACAAAGCATGCAGAAGTTTTATGCTAAAAACTATAAGATGCCAATGAAAAAAAGAAAACCTAAATAAACAGAGAGACATACCATGCTCTTGGACTGAAAGACTCAACGTAGCAAAGATGTCAATTATCCTCAAAGTTATATATAGATTTAACATAATTCTTATGAAAATGCCATCGAGGGGTTTTGTAGCTATAGATTAGATTTTTCTAAAAATCATGTGGAATGGCAAAGGAACTGAATAGTTTTTTAAATTTTTTTTAAGAAAAATAAGATGAAATCATCTATCCAACTTAAAGGCATTATATAGCTACAGTAATAAAGACTGTGCATCGGCAAAGGGAAAAATATAGATCAGTGGGACAGAACGGAGAAGCCAGAAACAGACCCACACGAACAGGCCTGACTGCTGAAAAAGCTACAAAAGCTACATGGAGGGAGAGGTCACCTTTTCAGCCAACGGTGGTGGAGTAATGGGTCACTCAGAGGCAACCAAATGAACCTCAGTCCGAGTCTCACACCTTATTAAAAAATTTCCCTTAGAATGGTTCATGGTCTAAAATATAAAATATAAAGCTATTGGGGCTTCAAGTACTTTTAAAAACAGGAGGAAATCTTTGAGACCTAGGGCTAAGCAAAGAGTTCCTAGACTTAACACCCAAATCACAGTTCACAACAAGAAAAATGAGAAACGGGGCCTCATCAAAACTAAAAACACGTGCTCTGCAGAAGACCCTGTCAAGAGGTTTACAGACTGGGAGAAAATATTTTCAAACTATATATGTTACAAAGAACTAGTATCTAGAATATATTTTTAAAAACTCAAAACTCAGAAGAAGAAAAATACACAATCCAATTAGAAAACTGGCAAAGACATGAAGACGCATCTCCAAAGAGGATGTAAAGACGAAAATAAGCACATGAAAAGATGTTCAACATCATTAGCTGTTATTGAAATGCACATTAAAACCACACAAGATATCACTACACATCTATCAAAATAGCTAAAATCTTTTAAAAAGATAGTGTTAGGGAGAAACAAGATCACTTACACATTTTTGGTGGGACTATAAAAGGGTACAGCCACTAGGGAAAACAGTTTTGCAGTTTCTTAAAAAAACTAATCATACAGCTACCATATGACTCAGCAATTGCACTCCTGGGCATTTATTCCAGAGAAATTAAGCCATGTTCACACCAATACCACGCACAAATATTTATAGTAGTTTTTTTCATTAGAGCGATACACCTGAAGCAGCTATGTGCCCTTCAACACATGAATGGTGGAACAAATGTGGTACATCCATGCCATGGAAAACTACTCAGAAATGAAGAAAAATGAGCTCTTTATGTATACAACACCCAGAATGAATGACCAGAGGATTATACCCAGTGAAAAACGGCCAAGCCTGACTTTTGGTTTCTGGCCCAGCACGGAAGGAACTCTGTAGTCATTGCTCTGTCCTATCAACAAGAAAAACTCTTAAAAAGCTGAAAATCAACATTCTTCTTCTTAGACCCTTCAGAGAAATTAGGTCATAGGGCATACTGCTGTCCCCAGAACTGGAGGAACTGTCAGACAAGTACAGAGAGTCACAACTTACCAGAGCAGAAACCTCAGTGGGAACCAGCCCTGGGACCGGAAAACATGAACTGCAGTTGAGAAGTTCCCACAGCCCCAGTGTGGACGAGCCTGAGGCGACCACAACTGCAGGGGACAGGGGACTCGGGTGACTTTTACCTCCAGGTTCTCGGGTTCTCGCACTGAGCGCCAGAGGGAAGAAACCCTCTGCTCTCAGCAGGGGGAGGAGAAAATGAACTACTTTGCATTTCACCAGTGCATTCTTCTTAGGGAGGCCTGCCCTCAAGGGAAACTATCTTCCCACAGGTTAAATTACTGAGGTCTTCCTCCACCCTAAGCAACCTGGGATAAGGGAAATACCTACTCCAACCCACCCTAGCCTTTCCTGTGAGAGAAGAGAAATACCCAGCCCCAGTCGCTCCTGGCTACCCTGCCACCTAAGGGGATGAAGAAACAAGAAGCGTGTGTAAAGTTCACATTCCAGAGGCAGACACTCACTGAAAAACTGAGATCTAACCCTGGAACTACAGAGAGCTTCTCTTTCCCACACTTGACCACCGCATCACTAAAGGCCTTTTACCCAGTACATCATGTACAGCTGCCAAAAAGACACACCAATTACGAGGCACCCTGAACAGCAAAACACAGAATAAAGAGACAGAACAAGCATCAGAAACAGACTCAGATATGGCAGGATATTGGAATTATCAGACCAGGAACTTAAAGTAACTCTGATTCATGTACTAAAAACTCAAATGGATTAAGTATGTAAGAACATCTGTCACTGTAAGCAGAAAGATGGGAATTCTAAGGAAAAAATCAACAAGTAATGCTAAAAATAAAAAACACTGTTACAGAAATGAAGAATGGCTTTGGTAAGCTCAATAGTAGACTAGACATGGCTACGGAAAAAAAGTTTCAAAACTGAAAAGAGAAAAAAGACTGAGAAAAAAACAGAACAGAATATCCAAGAACTGTGGGACAACTACGAAAGATATAACATATGTACAATGGAAACAGCAGGGGGAAAGGGAAAAAGGAACAGAAGAAGCATTTGAGCCACTAATGACTGATCATTTCCCCCAAGTTAATCACACCAAACCGCAGATCCAAAAAGCTCAAAACACCAAGCAGGGTAAATGCAGAAACAAATAAGCAAAACACACAGGCATATCCTATTCAAATTGCAGAAAATCAAAGTTTTTTAAATGTTGAGGGAAGCCAGAGTTTTAAAATGCTTTACTTTACAGAAGCAAAGACAAGAATTATGTCTGACTTCTCAGAAACCATGCAAACAAGAAGAGAATGGAGCAAAGTATTGAAAGTATTGAAAGAAAAAAATCACCAACCTAAAATACTTTACCCTGTGAAATTATCCTTCAAAAAAAAAAAAAATAAAGACTTCCTCTGAGGAACAGAAATTGAGGGAATTTGTTGCTGGGAGTACCTTAAAAGAAATGTTAAAAGAAGTTCATCAGAAAGAAGGAAAACTATATAGATCAGAAACCTGGTTTTACATAAAGGAAGGGAGAGCATCAGAGAAGGTAAAATAAAAACTTCTCATTTTTCTTATTCTTAATTGATCTAACAGATAACAATTTGTTCAAAGTGGTAGTAGCAACAAAATATTCAATTATGTAGTTTTGTCTGAGTATATATACATATATATTTATGTATGTTTATGTACAAGTAAAATGTATGGCAGCAATCATACAAGGGACAAGGGGGAAGAATTAGGATTATTTTGTTACTATAAGGTAGTCAGAGTACTTGCGAAGCAGTATAGTATTATTTGAAAGTAGACCTGGATTAGTTGTAAATGTATATTGCAAATGCTAGGAAAACCACTAAAAAGTTTTTTCTCAAAAGTATCACTGATGTACTAAGAAAGGAGAGAAAATAAAATTATAAAATGCTCAGTTAAAACCATAAAAGACAGAAAAGAAGTAGAAGACTAAAATAGGAACAAAGACGAGGGGAGCAAATAGAAAACAGTAACAAATATGGTAGATGTTAATCCAACTATGTCAATAATCACTTTTAATGTCAATGGTCTAATGTAAATGGTCTACATCGATTAAAAGACAGAATGTCACAGTAGATCAAAAAAACAAGACCCAATTATATGTTGTATATAAAAAAACACTTAAGTATACACATATAGATCAAAAGCACAATAAACGAATAAAGAAATATACATCATGCTACACTAACTAAAAGAAAGTGGAAGTAGCTATCTTAATTTCAGAAAAACCAGACTACAGAGCAAGGAAATTAACCAGGAAAAAAGGGGTCGATTTTCCAAGAAGCCATAGCAATCCTTAATGTGTACAAACCTAACAAGAGAGCATGAAAATATGTGAGGCAAAACTGATAGAACTTAGAGGAGAAGTAGGTGAACACAGTGTCATAGGTGGAGAATTCAATACCTCTCTACCCTTCTATCAAAAACAGATGCAGAAAACAGAAAATCAGTAAGGACGTAGTTGAACTCACTAACTCCAACAATAAACCAAACATAATGGGCATCTATAGGCCACTTCATGCAAGAACAGAAGCATACAGATTCTTCTCAAAACAACACAGACTTCGTAAGCTCATGCGGAACATTCACTAAGATAGATCACATTCTGGACCATGAAACAAACCTTAACAAATCTAGAAGACTACAAATCAAACAAAATCTGCTCTCAGAGCCCACAGAATTAAGATAGAAATGAATAACAGAAAGATAGAAATGAATAACAGAAAGATAGAACAAAGCACTTGGAGATTAAACAACACAATTCTAAATGACAACATGGATCAAAGAAGAAGTCTTGAGAAAAAATTTAAAATACAATTTTGAACCAAATGAAAGTGAGAATAAAACATCAAAATTCACAGAATGCAGAGAAAATGGTGCTTAGCAGAAATTTATAGCATTGAGTAAATATATAAGAAAAGAAGAAAATGTAAAATTAATCATCTAAGATAACACTTTAGGAAACTAGAAAAAGAAAACAAATAAATCCGAAATAAGCAGAAGTCAATGAAATTAGAAAGAAATCAATAGAGAAAAAATCAACAAAACGGTTCCGTGGAAAGAATGGCTTTTCTGCGACAGGTCCAGCCGGGCTCCAGCGGTCCCTCCCTGCGTCCCCTCCAAGCTGGCTCTTCCGCCCCCCTGCCTGTGTGATTTCGTCCTCTGTAAAAGGCGGTGTGAACAAGACAAAAAGTCATTGCATTCCCTCGCCTTCCCTTGCCTTCAAGAATCGACATAAACGCCAACTATTTCCCCGAAGTCTGCCCTCATTCTTCATCTAAAATAACTTCTTCCTCCCCTCATCTCCAATAAACTTTATCTAAAACATTTCCACTGTTTTTATCTTGTGTTACAATTAGATGAACATATCTGATATCTCCTATTGAACTGTAAATTTCTTAAGGGCAGTGTTTGTTTTATCTTTACTTATCCACCCATAGCGCCTACTATGATATAGATAAAGTGAGCAAAGAGTATTTGTTGAAAGAACAAATCAAGGACAAATTGAGACAAGTTGCTCAAGATATGAGGAAGCTCTTTGAGTAGTAAAAACCATAAACTATAAAGTATAAGTGTGCTATATGTAAGTAGCTCTGGTTCCCCTCCTTGCCACATACTGATTGTGTGGTCTTGGCCTAGTACTTTAACCTCTTCGGATTTCTCACAAAGGTTCTATGGATAGGGGAAGTGCAGTTTTTATTCTGTTTGCTTTTGCAGTTAATTTCTACCACTCCTAATTCAAAGAAGTGAAAATGCAGGTTGGGTATAATAAAACCCCTGTACCTACAGCACACAAAGATAAAAATGAGAAATCGGAAATCATATTGAGGAAATGGGAGGAGATAAGTTAACTGGAACCACCTGCTTCACAGGTGAAGCGGTTACTCTAATTGGGCTATAAATTGAGAACCATGCTTCCTGGTAGCCAAGGCAAAAAGCGACACGCAACAGTGTTCTTAGTTCTCATTGCCACCAAAGAAAAAAAGATCAAACCAGATATCAGGAAAGACAAGCCCTTTCCCAGAGCTGCCTTTCACAGAAATAATGGTGCCATTCCTTTAAAAAGGCTGATGAGTAACGTCATGGGCAGCATCTTCCACTGCCCCCACCCCACCCCCTACCCCTACCCAGGACCAAGGCTGCAGGAGAGCCTCTAGCCCAGAAAGGCCTGCTTCTGCGGAGGTTGGAAAGGGCTATCAGTGAAGAGCCAGCCCCCAGCCCCCAGCCCCAAGCAGCTGCAGAAATTGGCCAGTCACATCATTAGTTAATGCTGCCTGATTGGGTGTAGAAAAATGCTTGCCTCAAACAACTATTTTCCATTTGGCATTAGGCTGGGCTGTTCTTTATGACAAGAATTTGCTATTGGATTAAGCTCTCTGTGAAAACAGATCACGTCTCCCGAGTGTAAAACAGTAAGCCGTGTTCGTAAACCAAGACCACAGCACCGGTTTTCTGTTTGCTGTGGCAGAAGGGCATGGGCCGAATTTATCTAAAAAGCTGTCAGTGGTGTGAAGGTTAACAAGAAGAGCATTGCAAAGAAAGAGGGGAGACATGGGGGGCTGAGGAGAAAACAGCAGAAAGTCAGGGCCTTTTGAATCTGGTGATGAGGTACTTGGGCTCTCATTGCTCTGTTCTCTCTGCTTCTGTGTGTTTAGAAATACTCACATTTCTTTTTTAATTTTTTTTTACAATTTTTAAATCATTTAGAATCAGTAAAGAATGCATTTTATTTATTTTTAAAAGATTTTACTTATTTATTTTTAGAGAGGGGAAGGGAGAGAGAGAGAAAGAAAGGGAGAGAAACATCAATGTGTGGTTGCCTCTTGCGCACCCCCTACAGGGGACCTGGCCTGCAACTCAGGCATGTGCCCTGACTGGGAATCAAACCAGTGACCCTTTGCTTCATAGCCCAGAGCTCAATCCACTGAGCCACACCAGCCAGGGCCTTTTCTTTTACTTTTCTAAGGCTCAAAGCATTGCAATTTATACTGCAAGATTCTGACTATGAAAGGTGATTTGAACCCTGCAAAGCCCTAGCCAGGGGTGACCAAGGCTTCACCCCTGCAGAGACTCCGCCGCTCCAGGAAGCCCAAGTGACCTTCCAGAGTTCGAACACAGGCCTTGTCCAGTCCTGGCTGTGGCATCCAGCGACCCAGAAGACTCCCAGGGCTCCTGGAAGCATCTCAAACAATGAGGTGCTTGGTGCTTGCTCCTTGCAACTGGGCCCTGAGAGCTGGTCTCAACCCTTCAGTGCTGGCAACAAGAAACTCTGAACCCAGTGGAGGAGAACAGGGGCTCTGATCTTCCCTGGAAGGGAGGAGGAACAGTGCGGCCCTGGCCCTAGGAGCTCGTGGGCCTGGGGTGGGAAGAAGGAAAGAAATGAAGCAGAACTTGAGGAGGGGATGGATAACTTTCTTGTGGACTCAAGGCCCCTTGGGCGGCAGACAGGCGAGTTAGCCCCTAGTTGAGCTGCAGAAACTGCAGACTGAGAGGAGTGACCCAGCAAGGAAGAGCCTGGAGTGGAGGTGGGGCCTCAGCAGTGCAAAGGGTGAAGGGCTGGGACCAGGAGGCAGGAGGTCTGTACTGGTGGGTGAGCCTGGGTTATCCTCCCATCCCAGAGCCGAATTCAGAGAGACTGCCCACCGCCAGCCCTAAGTGTGGGTGCTCCAGCGACCCGAGGGGAAGCAGCTAAGAGAGAAGCTCCCATCTGACCCCTCTGAATGCAGCAGGCCCTGCTCCCAAGCAGCAGCCAGCCTGGCTCTTCCTCCCTTTGAAGGAAGCAGAAAAAGAATGCACTTTGATTTTCCTAAAACAAACACTGCCTTGGGTAAAGAGATAAGCCCAAAGGTGGGTTGACTCAGGTTTCCCCAGGCAAGGGAAGTCAGTCACACTTCATGTTTCCAACCTGAAAGCCCAAGAAGAACCCGGCCTGGAGCGGCTGCTGGCCCCACCGTCCTCCTTCAGGCACAGGCCTATCCACCAAGGGGGACCCTCTGTGACCCAGCGACTCTGGTAGCTGAGGCCCATTTCTCTGCTGGTAGGGCCTGCGGGTCTAAAGCCAATAGGATACAAGGAAGAAAGAGCTAGAGCTTCACAAAAGGGACCTTGGCGGCTGAGACTCAAGGAGGTGCCACCTCCCAACCCAGGGGGTTAGGAAAATGACCACATTGGGAGAGGAAGGTTTTCCGCTGAAAGTCTGCCTGAGTCACCCGGGAGCTCAGAGGCCGGAGCCCCGCAGCTCAGGAGCGGCAGGAGGACTCCCTTCCTGGTCTCCCACTGCGCGTCTGCGCCTGCTACTCCCAACTGCTCACTGCACGCCCGTCCTGACTTCCTGGGGGTGGTGATAAGAAGGGCCAGGCACTCAGGGTTCTAAGTGCTTTTCACATGTTATCTCTGTTAGTCTGCTCTGCAAACCTACCAGGCAGGTACTCATATCATCTCCACTTACAGATAAGGGCGCCAAAGCACCAGGAAGAGCAACAATCACTGGGTCACGCACAGTTCACCTCAGTAGAACCTGGATCCTTGGCTCCGGGAGCCTGCTGGCTGCAGAGCTTCCCGGAACACCCCCCACCCCCACCCCTGCACTCCACTCCAGGTGTGAGTCCCGCCCTCGAGCTACTCACCTGAGCCTCCCTGGAAGCTTATGTCCAAGGATGACTGGCATTCCACCTACAGGCAATGCTGACAGGCCGGCTACCCTCTGTTCAGACACCTCAGCCCCTTAGGTCTCTTCGTGGAACCCTTCAGCCAGGCTCCCAGATCCAACGCTGCTGGCACAAAGCCTGTTAGTATGTACAGTCACATGTCACATAACAACATTTTGGTAAACAAGAAACTGCATATACAACGGTGGTCCCATAAGGTAGGTGATGGAGGAGCTGAAATATCACCTAGTGACTTTGTAGTGGTCCTAAGGCGTATTACTTCTGCGTTTGCGGTAATGCTGGTGTAAACACACCTCCTGCACTGCAGGTGTATAAAATTATAGCACATATAATTGTGTACAGTACATAATAGTGGATACGGATATAAACTCCTGTGTTACTGGTTTCTGTATTTACTGCATTATAGTTTTTATCATTAGAGTATACTCTTTCTACTTATTAAAAAATAAATGCTATAAAACAGGATGCCATGTCTCTTGATTGCGTCATTTTCTCTTGCACGTGATTTACTCTCGTGTTGTTGTATAAATTCGATGCAGCCTAAGTGGGCAGGGGTTATGAAGCCTGCAGTGCTGTCCGGTAATGTCCTGGTCCTTCACACTCACGCACCACTGGCTCACTGACTCACGTAGAGAAACTTCCAGTCTGCAAGCTCCAGTCCTGGTAAGTGCCCTGTGCACGGGCACCGTTTTTTATCTTTATTATACCTTATCTTTACTGTGCCTTCTCTATGTTTAGATACAAAAATACATGCCATTGTGTTACAGTTACCTACAGTATTCAGTACAGTGACATGCTGTCCAGGTTGGTAGCCTAGAAGCAGTAGGCTAGACCACCTAGGTCTGTTTAGCTGCACTCTGACGTTCACACAATGACCGAGTTGCCTAACAATGCATTTCTCAGAACATATCCCCATCGTTAAGTGGCACATGACTGTATTCTTGTCTTTCACTAAAAAAGCCAGTTTCGGCCCTGGCTGGTGTGGTCCAGTGGATTGAGCACTGACCTGCGAACCAAAGGGTCACTGGTTCAATTCCCAGTCAGGGCACGTGCCTGGGTTGTGGACCAGGTCCTCAGCAGGGGGGCACGAGAGGCAACCACACATCGAAGTTTCTCTCCCTCTCTTTCTCCCTCTCTCCCCCTGTCTAGAAATAAATAAATAAAAGCTCTTTTAAAAATCCAATTCCACATGACCTCTCTCAAAGGAAAGAATGGGGGGAAAAGAAGAAGAAATGAACTGTTCCCCCTTTCTAGCCCAAATACTCTCCACTGTTTGTCCAGTTGGCCTGGATAAGCCAGTCTGCTGTGATTAAATGGAGGAGTCCACTGGCAGTGGTATGCACACAGTGAGCAGATGGGGTGGGGATGGACGCCCCAACCCCAGGCACAAAGACGAAGAACCTGGGGCCCATGCGTGGTCCAAGAGAATGAGGCCCCAGTGCCAGAAGGTCACCATCACTGCTGATGGATAATGACACAGTGTACTTGACCGGGGACTGGCTAACAGGACCACAAACAAAACTGTATTTCAAGACACACAGGCAAAGGACAAGAATCTGCAGGCTCCTCTCAGAAACAGATCTACAGGACAAAGCACCGAAAAGACGCCGACCTCTCGGGTTGCAGCAGAGATCTAAGAAGCTATAACATATGTCTGCAGTACACCTTGAGTTAGAGAATCTCTTGGTGATAGAAAAAAAAACAATGAAAAGGAAATTTGTCATACCCCCCCACCAGCCCCCCATGTTGGGGAGATGACACCCTGACCAGCGGTCACAGGTGTTCCCATCCTGGAATGATGTGGAATGTGCATGGCTTAGGGACACTTCCCTTAAGTAATTTTCCCTGAATCTGTCCTTCCTGACCCGCCTTCTAAATTTCGTTTTCTAAGTAGAATTTGCAACAAAAGAGAGGAAGGTAATAACAACAATCATCATGTATTCAATCCTTACCAAGTGCTTTGTTGGTATTTCCTCCTTAGACAGTGTAATGACTTACTTTGCAGAGGAAGCCCTGTCTGCCCACCGTTCCGCTACTCACAGGCAGGCCGAGCCTGACTGCTGTGTCTCTCCGCAGAGGGTGGCACGGGCGCCTTGAACACATGGGAGCCTGTCAATTATCCATTCAGCCGAACCAGGTTCAGTTAACACTCCGGGATTAAGAACACACCTCTTCCCCCCAAGTTGCAAGTGAAAACTTTTTTCTTTGCTACTATAGCAAGAAAAATAGCTAATATTCATTGGTCTTAGGAAGGTGCCCAGCACTGTGCCCAGTGTTTCACATTCATTATCTGATGCGGCCGTTATAAAAATCTTACTGTTGTTTTTGGTGAAGGTCCAGAGGTTTGGAGAAAGGCACAGACTACGGGTTTGAGCCTGTCCTCAAAGCATGAATTAAAGAACCTGACTCTGGGGTGTGTGCCCTTTGTCACTAAGATGACACCAAAAATAAAACATATTAAAATGAAATTAGCACAGTAAGTAAAAGTGGGCGAAACTCCCCATAATCCATTCCTGCATGGCCACATCCCCTTCGCCACAATGTCCACCCCTTCCTCATGAATTTCCACTGTTAAATGTTTGACACGTATCCTTCCGCATGCTTTGGGGTATAATATATGCATGTATGTTACATATATACTATTTGTTTTCAAAATGGTATCATACTTACTATACTGATTTCGATTTATTTATTTTTGACCATCCTATATATCTTTCCATATAAGCATAGGTAGCTTTTTATGGGCTGACTTGCGTCCCCCAAAATGTCCATGTTGAAGTCCTAACCACCAGTATTGCAGAATGTATTTAAAGATAAGATCTTCAGAGGGGTAATTAAGTCAAAATTAGCTCATTAGGGTCCCTAATCCAGTGTGACTGGGGTCCTTATAAGAAGAGAACGGGACACAAACCTGTTCAAAGGGGAGACCCCGTGAGGACACAGGAGGAAGACAGCTGCAAGCCACGAAGAGAAGCCTCAGGAAAAACCAGACCTGCTGGCACCGTGATCCTGGACCTCCAGCCTCCAGAATTGTGAGGAAGTTGCCTCGGGCACCAAGTCTGGGGTACCAGTTTCCTCGGCAGCCCTGGGAAACTAGGACATGGCTTCGCCGAATTTCTTTTTAACTATCACACAGTCTTCCACTTCCTAAGTGTGTCGTGTTTGCTTTAAGGGGTTCCCTTCCGATAGGAACGTAAGCCTGCCTTCCTTCTCTTCTTTCCTCCTTTCAGTTACAAACAATGCTGTACTAAACATGCCTAGGTGTAATCTTGCACATTTATGAGTGAGTGTTTCCATGGATCAGATCCAACAAAGAAGAATTCTTTTTTTATTTTTTTTAACTTTTTTATTGATTATGCCATTACAGTTCTCCCATTTCCCCCTTCATTCCCCTCC
>PVKM010030603.1:5647-17330 GCA_004027735.1 Carollia perspicillata
GGAAATGATAGGAGATGAACGCTCCGCCCCAGGCAGATAATAGCCACCCGGCTCAAATGTGTCTCCTTTTGCTTTGACTGTTTGGTTTTTCCTTGTGTGGCTAGTAACGGCATCCTGTCATGTCACAAGGCCAAGCCCAACGCCAATGAGGAGGCGTAGAGCCTGCAGGAGATACAGTGATGGCTGAGAATGTATCCTCCTTTTACAGGGAAGAGTGAAGACAGTCATGCCTTCCACCACAGCGGGTTTCTTCCTTGTGATCTTAACAGGGCAGCAGTGACTTTCGGGTTTCCTCCGTAGTTGCAGTGAGAGAGAGAAGCCATGGAAAGCTGAGGTCAAGCATCATCTAGCAACTTAGCCCAGTTCTCAGAGAGTGAGATGATAGCCTCTTCTTTTTGGTGAACTTCCTACTACTCTCCTAATACCAGGACTGGATTGGACAGCTACCTTAATCCAAAAGTCTTAATATGATTTATGCCCTGGCCCTTGTTAATCTCTCTGGCCTCATATTCAAATTCCTTACTAGGACCCTTATGATCCAGATGAAAAAACATATTTGAAGTAAGACACACTCCACTTTTAATATTTGGATATGCCCTTCCCCTGCACCTGGAATATACTTCCTCCTAGGGAGGACTTGCAGGGCTTACCATATTAGCGTGCACGTGCGTGTCCACACAGCCTCTGTCCTTTAACAACCTCTAGGACCGTGAGCCCACCCCACCACTTTCTGCCCTAACAACATCAGATCTTTGTAACCACAGAAATGACCTGGGTGTTGATCCAAAAAGAAATGAACTAGTGTTTTAGCAAAAGAACACAGAAGCGTTTTTCTCTTTAAGCCTAATTTCCCATTCTCACCAATGTCAGGTTGCATGTCAATTGATGTTGCAAGGAAGCCAATCCTAGATGTTTCTTGATGCCTTCAGGCCAAGGCAGCAACAGATTTTGATGCCCCATCTGGGTTTGCATACAACTAGAGGCACAGATAGACCCTATGCTTGGGTTACCCCGTGGGTAACAGCTGCGTAGCTCTGCAGAAACTGAACATTGTACCTGAAGAAAAGAATATGCTGGAGTCACATGAGTGAAGGGCTATCATCTCACCATAAGAACACCAGCCTGTGAGCCCCTTTTCTCAACAGAGTCTTTGACCCTCAGTTGCATTTGTATTTACATACATTTATACATGTATAGTAGTTCCCCTTTATTCATGGGGAATACATTCCAGGAATCCTAGTGGACATCTGAAACCACAGAGAGTACTGAACCCTTTGCATAGTATGTTTTTTCTTATACATACACACACTTTCTAGCTTCTCTTTGGCATATCCAAATTGCTGCTTCGCATATCCATCGCTGCTTTTGTTCTTTGGGGCCATTAGATAGTAAAATAAGAATGACTTGAGCACAAGCACTGTGATTCTATGACAGTTGAGCTGATAACTGAGGTGGCAACGAAGCGACTGCAGGGCAGGGAGCATGCACAGCATGGAGTCACTGGGGTTTGGGGAGGGGGGAGAGAGAGAGTGAGTGAGAGAGAGAGTCAGTCTATTATTCACTGCACCAGCATCCTGGATGGTCCAAGCAGAGTGTGCAATAAAGACAGGACAGGCAGGAGTATTCATGGGGGCGTCCCATGTCCCCTCCATCACTCCGCCGAGAGAATTGTTGGCAGAATTTAACCTCAATTGTTCTGACCATGGGAATAAGAAGTCACCTTCTTCTTCTAGTTCTCCCTCTAGGAAAGTGCTTAGCTCTCTCTTATTCCACTTCTCCCACCAAGATGTCAATACATTGATTTCAGCTTAGCAGAGGAAAGAAGGCTGGAAAATTGAACACACTCAAAGTGTGTGGATTAGAAAATGACAGTTCATTGCTATGGTATCCTTTGAAGCTCTTCAGACACAAATCTAGTAGGTGGCCTAACAGTCCGTGAGAGGTAGAACTGTTTAAGCCTACCTCTTTTCATAAACCATCCTGAATTGCCAGTGTCAATTTAAAACCATTATTTAAAGCCTTGAACACAACGAGAACACCTTGCAGTGTAATCTCTCTCCTCCAGCATAGGCCAGTGGCAAAAGTATGCATGGGACCAGCATTGTGTTCACTTCAAGAAATGGATCACCTTTAGGAGCCGTTTGCCCTGGATGGTATGCAGATGTTACAGAATATTGTTTAATACTCTTCCCTTCAAAGAGTCATTTCTAAGTATGGGTTGTACTTAGTGACCTGCTTCTAATGACAAGAATGTGGAGGAAGTGAAAGTGTGTGATGTTTGATCTCAGGTACATAAGGTATTGGGGTTTCCTCCTCGCCCTTGCCTCGCTCTGGGGGAAACCAGTCACTATGTCACAAAGACGTTCAGCTGATCTATGGAGAGGTGCATGTGGTCAGGCACGGAGGCCCCGCCCCAATACCCGTGTGATAAGCCATCTTGGAAACGGAGCCCTGGGCTCCATCTAAGCCTCGGATGACCACACCTCTGATCGACGTCTTGGGTGCAGCTTCATGAAAAATCTTGAGCCAGAATCAAGCACTGAGGCTGTATGTTTCCTCGCTAGCCCCTCCAGCTTCTAATTTAATTTTCCGGGGCTGCCTGTGAAGTCAGGTGCAGAGTGCAGGATCACTCTGGCAAATGGAGGAAGCAATACTTGGCAGGCCCAGCTGGTCTCATGAACAGCAGGCAAGGCCTGCACTATCTTTAGCTGATGGGCATAGTATTTGAGAGAGAGTCCTTTAGGTTAACCACAAGGACAGAGAATATGTCAAATACTGAGATTGGGACCCCATCCTTGACATTCAGGAGAGATTTAGAAGAGGCTGTTTTTTGAGTAGAGACTTTTTGTGGGCCTCAAAAGTGAGGAGGAACTAGGGGGGTTGAGATAGCTGGTTCTCAGTCAAGTGCAGTAGCCATGGCTCCTGTGTGCTCTGAAACATGCCTTACATCATTCTCATTTGCTGTGTGATGTTGTGAACGAACACTTGGAGGACTAGGGTTATAATTGAAAGACATGGTTTCAAGGAAACTACAAAAAATAGATTCTCGTAACAATGATTTAAATGCGTTTGTTGATCTCAAGGATGATACCTTTGTTCCAGGAAGTGGTGTTACAGTCAAATTAATTCATCTTTGCAATGAGACCAAGGGATGAAAAGGTCTGTAAAGTGCAAATTGTTGTTATTAATTTACAAGATAAAGCATGTGTTGTTTTTGGGAATCAGTTCCAAAGCTCACTGTTTTCATATAATCTTATATTGTGTGTAATTATACACAGGCATTAACTTGATAAAGATAATTATGAGAATCTATCATTGCTAGGGCTTTGATTTATTTGATTGTGAACTATAAGGGATTTTAGATCAGATGATTAACTTATACTGGGTATTTATTTGTTGGTGAGTGCCTAAACTAGTTACTAAAATTACTACAGAGCATGTTTTTACTTTTCACAATGAATTTGTTTGATTAATGGAATGGTATTCATTCAGGTAAGGATCTTAAATACCAGATTCAAATTTCAAAAATATCACTTCAACCACTAAGTTCAAATATTTAACAGATCAGTTCAGAAAAGATTTAGCTAACTTCACTTTAAAGGACGTGTGTGTGTGTGTGTGTGTGTGTGTGTGTTAGAGACAGAGGTATAATGTGACATAGATTTTAACCATTTCAGACCTCATGGTATGGCAGCCACACAGATCCCATGAGGGTGACATTTTCAATTTGGGGAAATTTTCTATTCCTTACAAGTTTTATGTAACTGTTGCTGGTATGTTAGGAAACGGCTCCCTACCTCAACTATATGTGAGCATCATCAGATCTCATTACAATACTGATTCCTGGGCCCCTCGGGATTCTGAATTGTAGTTCTGGTTTGGTGCCCACACACCTTTGTTTTTAACAAGCTGCCCATTCCTGTGGAGGTCTGCTTCTAGCTAGAAACACAGTATCATATTAATTTGCTCCTAAATGCATAAACAGGAAAATATAAGAAACAATACAACATTTCCTTCTCTGCCATTTGTCAGGCTTTGATCTCAAACTTTGTGTGCTTTCTCCTCTTATTGCCAGAGACATCTATCACCTATAAGCTGTGTCTTTCTCAGGTTTCTTAGCTGAGGATGGAGACATTTACCCATGTCTGGGACGGAATTCAGATGGCTATCGAGGCTGGTCCTGCTGATCAGTAGGCATCTGCCTTGCTTTCTGGCTCCTGTTCCCACATTTTGCTTCACTTTGTATTAATTGATGTCTGGATTCTTTCTTAAGTCTTAGTCTGGAGATCCTATCCAGTAGCGAAGTCCCCCTAGGGTTGGAATTCTACCTTAGCTTCCCTCTAACCTCCTCCCAAGAATGTAAGCACCAAGGTAAGCTTCAAACCCTCAGTCCAGAGGCCAGGACAGCCACCAGTTGGTAGATTTCCCTATGCAGCCTGGCATGCTTTACTCCCCATTCCAGATACGCTTTGTTGGACCTTCCTCATGACCCCTCACCCAGGGACTGGGATAGAAGAGCTCTGCTTCAAAGTTCATTTGCTGTATTCTTGTTAGCTCGGTCTGGTCAGGTGGTGAGACATGACCCAGCACCTGGAACATCTGTGAATCTCTCCAGACTATGTAACATGTGTTTTCCATTCTGGTTTCCTTTTCCTCTGTGTTTCTCACTGCTCTGGTCATGGAACATGATTTACAGCGATTTACTTCTGTTCTGATCTGAATGCCCTCGATTTCAACACATTAATATTCAATAACAAGAGTCAATCCCATAGATGACAGGATTCAGAGGGGTCGTGATAGCTGTCTTCAAGTGTCTGAGAGGTCATCATGCACATGGGGATTTAAACTTGATCCAGGTAGCCCCAAAGGGTGGCTGATTATGGGTCAGAATAAGGAGATTGTTCTCTAAGTCCAGCAAAGGTGGAGTGAGTAGTCTCTGGAGAAAGAGTGCTTCCAATAAGAAGCTGAATGACTGTGACAAAAATTGTATGGAGGGAATCCAGAAACAGCGTGGATCCCATCCAGCTCTGAGAGTAACGAATCACGAGTCACTGATTGGTCGGTAGCCATGCTTTCAGGGAGTATGAGTTATTGCTCTCTGGAGTGGCATATGGGACCCCACCCAGGAGATTATACTGGCTGACCACCCCAGTACAAGATAACAGTGTGAGTGTCCTGATTATATATCACTTGGTACATTTTACTCTTTTGTATAAAGTACTAGGGCTACTTGCTCTGCAAAGCTGATAATAAATCCACTCCGAAAAGATGGTGTTATCTTATGATAGGCCCATGAAACTGAGGCTACTACTTGCTGGTGCAGGAAATATGGTTTGGAATGAGTTCTCAATAATCCTTGGAAGTTTAATTATTGTTTTACTGAGCCTCACTTATTGCTAGAGACAGGACAGAGTTGGTTCAATAAGCCTCGATAGTTCATTAGACCATGTATCTTAACTAGTCTATGGTTTTACCAGCCAGAGAATAAGCTTTGATGTCATTGCCCTGAGCACACCACTCAGGGAGCTGTCGGGTGCACCTGTGCACTCTGGCGTGCGAGGGAAACTTTGGGTTCTGATGCAGAGTGGCCATGCCCAGACTGGCCCTTGTTTTTGAGGAAGGATCATTGTCTAAGGGGGGTGGGGGCTCTGGGGAAATGTTGCAAGCAGCCCTGTGTGCTAGACTGCAGCGGGGCTTCTTTAGTCATGGCTCCTGAGAGAATGCCACGTTTGCATGGGAATGTGTATGAGTGACTGTGAGTCTAGGTGGGGTCCCCTGGAGCTGAATAAACCTTCCCATTACCATCTTCTCTGCAGCATCCCCTCAGGGTTGGGTGGGTAATGGAAGGGTGACTCCCATCCGCCCCTTTTAGGATGCACCTGGAACCGCCAGCTGTGATCACCCTCTTCCATGGTCAACCTTGCGTCTGTGTTTAGATTTTGTCAAGGCTCCATATTTGTTTGACTTGGTCACTTTAGATAGATAAAAAAACATGAGGTAAAAACTTTAAAAATGTTTCTGTAAGAACATCCACAAAAGCGGTTGCCAACAGTTCTGTTAACTGTGGATCCTGTGCCCCCGGTTTCCTCTGGGTTCCTGAGTGACTGTCACTGGGAGGGCATTGCTGGGAGCCTCGGGGGCATGTTCTGGCCTCCCAAGCTCAGTCTGTAAATCAAGCCTTAAGGCTAAAGAGAAAAACTTCAAAACACCCTCCTACGTTAATTAGAGCTATCAAAATTAAGAGTATTTTGGTTTTCAGTGCCCACATGGATCTTTAAAAAAGCCTGGAAAACCACACACTTATCTTTATCTGTTTTATCAACTGTTCTTCTTAAGCGTGTCAGGGTCAGTGGTACAGTAAATGTGGGGAAGACTCACCCGCTCGGCTGACCACAGTGAAGGTCAGCAGCCTTATTTCTTCTCAGAGTGGTCATTGAAAGGGGTACAGGCATTCGGACGTGTTACCATTTGAGAATATGTAAGGAGAGGCCCTCAGTTCACAGGCCCATTTTTCTTGGGGAGAAATATGTAAATAAATGGAACTGAAACATATTTCAGTTGCTATTACTTGAACATGCAAACTTCCTTAGAGTTTTTTATGATTGAAGAAAGAAATGTGAGGCCCATGCATTTGCAGCATTCAGTAACATAAAGGCTCATTTCTGAACCATGATTGTACATTGTCTCCTGGCTCATGCTGACACATGCTCATTCCTGCCACAGCCAGGATGGTGTGCTTTGGGCTGATTGTATTTTGACAAAATTATGGAGATTCTAGGCATGGCCGATGTGTAATAGTGAGGCATATTCTCTCTCTTTGTGTGTGTATATGTGTCAGTGTAGAATTCCATGAGATATTTGACTGAAATTCACAGTTTTCTAAATGTTTAAAAAGCCATATTTGTCAGTTTAGACTCACATTCACTAATAAAATGAGACCATTTTTCCAGCAAGCGTGTGCACTTTGCTCTTTTGACTGGAAATGGACTTGTCCTATTAGCACCAATTTTGTTGCAAGTGGTGATGGCATAGACGGGGAAAAAAGCACAGAAATTGGGGCAGAGGGGAGTGTGATTGGCAGTTTGATCAGGGCTGAATCAACACTGAAATTGGAGGTACTTCTTTGGACAGCAAAATCAAATAAACAAAACCCAAAACAGTAGATAACATGCAGATGATAGGTAGGTAGGTAGGTAGGTAAGAAAGTAGAACGACAGACAGACAGACAGATAAGATAGCTGGTAAAGAGAGAGATAATAGGTGATAGATAAGACAGTTGACAGGTAGGTAGATAGATGATAGATGGTCACAAGGAATTTGTAGTGTCCCACTTTTTCTGTTCTGTTAAGGCTTTGAGGTGTGAGGAGCATGTCTCAGAATAGCAGAGAGCCAGAAGAGAGCTACAATATTCCCTAGGCCTCACTTGTGCCTGTCTTTAAAAAACCATTCTGCTCTGTCAAACTGACCTCCTTCCAGTGTCTCTACACGCTATGTCCCCTGTGGAATCTGAATCTTCACATCATCTGATATTTCTGACCTGAGGACTGTCTTTTCTTCTCCCAACCCAACCCTCTCATGTGGCAAAACCATACTTGTCTTTCAGGTCTCGGCTCAAGTGTCCCTTCCTCAAGGAGGGCTTTCCTGATCTCCCCATCTCCTTGATGACTCAAGGCCCCCCCCAGCACATATTCCTGTGACATACTGAACTTCTCTTTCCTAGCATTATCACTGTTCACTCCGCCTGGTTAAATTTTGTCTTTTCTATTACACAGCAAGTCCATGGATTCATTACTATGTCCAAGAACCTCACCTGATACCATTCACGTAGTTTGTAATAAAATTTTCTGGTTTGTAATAAAATTTTCTGACTATAGAGGTTCCAGGGAAAGTGACCACTTGTCTATAAAAGGCAAGAAATAGTAAATACTCATGGGTTGTTGTTAAAATAAATCATGATCTCCTGAAGTTGTTGGTACCTAGGACTGACTGATTAATTTGTACCTTGTATAAGTAGCTTTGAATTAAGCAGCACAGAAAGTCCTTAAATTCAGCATATTAAAAATGAAACTTACTATCTTTTTCCCCAAGCCCATATAATATGCTTTATAACCTTGGGGGATCAGAAGCACCATGCCTAGCATGGGTAGCCATCCTCAAGCCTCTTATCTTCCTCCCCAATAACCAGGCCTCAGTAAGTGCTGATGATTTTGTGTGTTTTTCAAGTCTGTCCTCTTCTCTCTATCTCAGTTCTTCCATCCTAGTCCACCCCACTATCACCGGCTCTGGGACGGGACAATAGCTTCACAAGTGGTCAGTCACCTTCTTCCATACATGCCTTCTCTGCAATCCAACTATGTCACCCATGAGCAGCTTTATATTAATCTGTTTCCAGCAGAATAACAACAGCAAGTAACATGTTGTATGGCACTCTGTAGCACTCATTCTTTATGTGCCAGACCCTGTTCTAAGTGCTGTATGCATATCAACAGCCCAACCCCCACAGGAAGTTGGGCTGTTACAGGGATTTAGGCCATTGCAGAGAAACAGGTGCAGAGGGTTGAATCACGTGGACTAGACCACACACACTTACCACTCTTCACCCTGCTTCTAATATGGAGAGACATGGGGAATAGTGATGGTGAGTGTTGGGTTGGAGGACAGACCAACTGGCTTCAAATCCTGACTCTACCTCTTATAGATGACATCTAACCTCTCTGGACTTTAGTCCTGCATCAACTAAAGGGGGTAATGATAGCACCTCCTTTATAAGGTTGTTATGTTGCGGAAAAACGGACTCTGACAGGATGTGGGGTCAACGGAGTGAGCACTTTATTAACGCATGTGGACCCAGAGGAGACAGTCTCCAAATTCTGGGCACTGAGGAGGGGTCGGGTGGGTGGTTAAATACCCACGTAACAAAGTGGGGAGAGGAGGGGTCATGCAGCACAAGCAGGGAGCAGGAGAGTGGGAGACAAGGACAGTGAAGCAGAGGGTGGAAATTGCCCAGGGCCCAGGACAAAGAGATAGTAAGAGATTAACTGAGTCTGAGACAGAGAGTCAACTAGTCAGCAGGTGGTCTTCTAGAGCCTGGGGGCCAGCAGGGAGTTATCAGAGGTTGGAAAAGAGTGCCAGGTTTAACTTCTATTTACATTTTAACTTCTATTACAGTTGTATCAAATTAGCATACACAAGAAAAGTGTTTTGAATGGTACCTGGCACACAGAAATAGAATTCAATAAAAGTTACTGATATTGCCTTAGGATCGATCTATCTATTTATTTATCTAATCCATATGTTTACATGTCCTAAGGCAATTTTAATATTATTGGTCCTAGTGAAAGGATTATAGAAGAAAGGTTAGCACAAATAGAACAAAGGAGTTTTCATCTGAACTAGGTAATTACAAAAGGAGCGTAATTTCATATGAATCTTTCCCTTTCTTTGGAAGCAACTGGCCTGTTAGGCATTGAGTACTCCAGTCCCACATGGTCAGAGCAGTACAGTTTCTACATCACTAACATGTTGGGTATGCAGGTGTGCATAGATAAAATTGTGCCTATGAGCACAGATGAAATGAAAAAAAAAAAAACTGTTCACACATCTGAGCTGAAAGTGGCCATATCTATTTGGCATAAGCAAACATAGTGCCATGGAAACATCCACAGAAAATGAAGTTCAGCATCTCTCTCCTGTTTAGGACTCATGGCCACACTACTCTGAAGTCATAAGATGGTTATTCTTGGGGGGGTGTACCCTATAGAAAAGTCTTTTCTCTATATAATGAAATCCTGGCCCTCTGTAGAATGTAGATAAAGGAGTAGGGTGAAGAATATTCTATTAAAAAGACATCTTCAAATGTGGGTGCATATATAAGCCCTTGTATTTCCTGAGGCAGCTCATGGCCTTTCAGTGGCCTTGGTATTAATTGCATCAATTACTATGATTGAACAGTAGTTCTTAATTAATGTGCCTCATCTGTTGCCATTTGAGATGAAAAAGTTTGACTTCTTTTGTTACAAAAAGCAATACATTAAATATATTCCCTGGAAGGAGTTGTAGTAGATTTAAAATAATTTATAAAAGCTGACACCAACAGCATTAGAAATATATGAGATGGAAAGAAACAAAAGATCATACAAAGTTAATTATCACTTAAGAATTGTTATTTATTGAGGACAGCCAGCCAAGATGGAGACATAGTTGGAAATACTGTGCCTCCTCACACAACCAAAATTAAGGACAACAAAGATTTAGAAATAAAAATAAAACCAGAACAGACAGAAAATTGAACTTCAGAAGTCCAACAACCATTCAACCAGATGGGTAAGAGGGGCAGAGTCAGTGGTCATTGGAGAGAGTACTCGGCAGGAAAAGGCAGTGGCTGGCAGACCCAGGAGCACAACCATCTCAGGGCTAGCAGACCCCAGACACAGGGAAGAAATGAGCAGAGCACGCAGGGCGGTTGGCTAAGGGCGGTCACACATTTGCGTGCAGATAAACTAGGCAAAAATGGGCAGTGAGACAGACTCAGCAACCTAGGGCCTCAGTGATGGGAAATAAAGCCTAAAAATACTGATTGAAAAGGTGCCAGGAGAGACTCCCAGCTTCACAGGAGAGGTCATTGGAGAGACCCACAGGGTCCTACAATGTACACAAGCCTACCCACCCAGGAACCAGCACCAGAAGGGCCCAATTTGCTTGTGGGAAGCAGCACAAGGGACTAAAATCCCAGAGAGAGCAGAGCAAGCACCATTGTTCCCTCTCTAACCCCACCCCCACAGACAGCATCACAACCCAGCAACTAGGTTGCTCTGCCCTGGTGAACACCTAAGGCTCTGCCCCTCACTAGTAACAGGTGCAACCAGACCAAAAATTGTGGCTCAAACAAAAGAACAAATCAAAGCCCCAGAGCCAATACTTTCAAGCAACCAAGAGATAGCCAACCTATCAGATGCACAGTTCAAAACCCAGGTGATCAGGATGCTCACAAAACTGGTTGATTTTGGTCACAAATTAGATCAACAAATGAAGGATTTGATAAGTGAAATGAAGGAAAATGTACCGGGAACCAATAGTGATGGGAAGAAAACTGGGACTCAGATCAATGGAGTGGACCAGAAGGAAGAAAGAAACAACCAAACAGAAAAGAATGAAAAAACAAGAATTCAAACAAATGAAGAGAGGCTTAGGAACCTCCAGGACATCTTTAAACATTCCAGCATCCGAGTTATAAGGGTACCAGAAGAGGAAGAGGAAGAGCAACAAGTGGAAAACTTATTTGAACAAATAATAAAGGAGAACTTCCCCAATCTGGCAAAGGAAATCGATTTCCAGGAAGTCCAGGAAGCTCAGAGAGTCCCAAAGAAGGTGGACCCAAGGAGGAACACACCAAGGCACATCATCATTACATTAGCCAAGATTAAAATGAAGGAGAGAATTCTAGAAGCAACAAGAGATAAGGGGACAGTTACCTACAAAGGAGTTCCCATCAGACTGTCAGCTGATTTCTCAAAAGAGACCTTACAGGCAAGAAGGGGCTGGAAAGAAGTATTCCAAGTCATGAAATGTAAGGACCTACACCCAAGCAAAAGCTCTATCTAGCAAAGCTTTCATTTAGAATGGAAGGGCAGATAAAGTGCTTCTCAGATAAGGTCAAGTTAAAGGAGTTCATCATCACCAAGCC
>PVKM010030604.1:0-17199 GCA_004027735.1 Carollia perspicillata
AAGTTCCCCAGCTTTTCCTCCATTCCCTGCCTCAGGAATGGGGTTTCCATGCCTGCCCCTATTTCTTGCTGTGTCTCGAGGGCCTCAGTCTTGGGTACATTCAATCTGAAGATGAATGAAAGGGGTGGCCTTTGGTCCCACATATGGAAGAGAAGTAAGATCCTCCCGTCTGGGTTCAGTCTACCTGCCCGCAGGTCTGTGGTTCATTTCCTCCATAGTTTTACCTAAAAAGCAAAGTGAGAACAATTTTTTTTCATAGAAAATAGTGTATTGTCTCAAGCGAGTAAAGTATATTTCCTCTATTAGCATATTAGCATGATGTGACCTTGCTAATTACAAAACAGTAATAACAGATAGGATTACTTTTCTACAAAGATTTTGACTTTTTTTGATGTGGCTCTCTATTTTGAAAAAATGCATATAGTTATCACAGTTGGAAATTGTTCTCTTTTGTTGCTCTGGAGGGGTAGCATCAGTTCCAATCTGATTCCATAAGATTTTAAATCTCATGGCTAATGGAAATAAGAATGCAGAACTTGTGTTACAAGTTTGTCCCATCATTTACGTTATAGGAACTATACTTGGCGCCATGATACAGAGAAGAATAAAGTAGAGGAGAAGCTCTTCCAAAGCTCACAGTCTAGACAAAACTTTATGATTACAAACATTTATATAATGTGGTGCTAAGTATTTTCCAAGCCAGGAAATGGAATTCAGTTTTTCAAGTGTAAGACACTCATGATACTGAGACAGCTTTAAAGTCACATAGGATTGGTTTATAATATTAGTTTGCAAAGTGTTTTCACTTTTAATATATTATCTGACCCTTGTGATTATGTTGTGAGATGGAGGTTGTTATTCCATTTTACAGACAATTAGTGCTCAGAAAGCTGAAGTAATTTGGTCAAGGTCATCCAGCTTCTGAGAGGCAGAACTGGGGTCCACACTGTCATTAAAAGATCCATATTGCCGTTGACTGCTGTGGACTGTATGACCAGATTAAGCGCAGCTGAGAAAGTGTGTTAACAGTTAGTTCTTAAGTTTAGGGTAATAAAGAAATTAGGGCTGTGTTATACACATAAAACCAAGGAAGTTATTGAAAATAATTAATACAAAAACTAGAAGAATAAAAAACAGAGGAACAGAAGTTCTGATGTTTGAGGTGCATAGTTAACTACGTGGTGACTCTGATGTCACTCCTCCAGAAAGCAAGGGTCTGCAGCATGCATGCAGCAATGACAGTTGTTGTCAGAGGACTCACTCGAACAGGTGTGGATGCCGAGCACATTAACACTGCTATGATGTTGGGGACCGAGCTTCAGTAGTAAATAGTTAAATGCCTTGAGCAGGATGGAATTCATTATAGTTGCAAGTAAATTCATTTGATTGCACTGACATTTGAAATCAAACTGGACTAGTTTCGGTTTGTTTAAATAGTTAAAGCCATTGTGAAAATGGATCCCTAAAATGGTCAGCAGCAAATCAGAAGGCAGTGTTTCTGTATCTCAGCTTCTAGGATCAATCTTGGATTAAATTATTCATGCCCCACTCTTCCCCACTTCCCCAGCTCTGCACCTCGTCGAGCTGGGATAGTGATAGTAAACTTCAGTGCTTGCTAGAGCACTGCAGGCTATTTAACTCTGGGAGACGGGCCAGGTAGAAACAGAGAGACCTTCGGGCACTGCCTATGCCCTTGCGATCCATCCCATCTATCTTGCCCAGACTCGCATTTCTTTGACTGTGCTACAAGAGAAAAGTCTTTGGAAGCAGACAGATGTGCTATTCAAAGAACTTGCTTATATTGCTACTCATTTTTCTTGTACTGAAACTAGGGGTTATACAACTCATCTTCACTGTACCTATCTTTTTATTCAGGGTTTTTATTATTTTACCATCTGAAGGGAAAGCCTGCTGATCCACTTCATTGATGACCTCATGATGGCAGGACCTGGCAACCAGGCAGTGGTAGGTCCTCTAGATGCTCTGGCAGAAAATGCGATTTGAGAGTAGGAGGAAAATTCAGAGAATGCAGGCCCAGGCACTTTGGTGGTTTCTGGGAGACTAGCAATCTGGGCTGTGAGGGGACAGCTCCTCTAAAGTACTTCTAAGGAACAGGCACAGTGCATTGTGGGCCACGGAGCATTTTGGAGGCAACAGAACTCACATTTGGAATCTATGTACGGAGGAAACTGTTAACGTCACTAGTTTGTGTGAGGCCAAGAGTAAGAGAAGGCACTGTAGTCGCCCAAGCCTCAGAGCAAATCTCTGCCCTTCAGTTCTTGTGAGCCAGCAGGTACAAAGGTGCTTGAAATGCCTGTGGCAGGCTGGGGTACCCTGGGTAGCTTCTAGCAGACCCCTGTTGTAGCATCATATCCAAAGCAAGCTTGTAGTGTTTGGATATCAATAAATACTGTGCTGCTGAGAAACCACTCTTGGCTTGCTAAGGGGCCCCACTGGACAGTGAAAGTCTGATCATGTGAACTTAGCCTTCCATAATGATCTAGGTTTCTTTTGGCTCCATCAGGCACTAGTGTTAAGTGTGTCCAGCATCACTCAATCATCAGGTGGAATTGGCATGTGCGAGACGAGGCCTACTTTTGTCTGGTAGGCACTAGTAAGTTTTAATGAACAGTGATGGCCCCTGTTAAGAGCAGTGACTCATATTTCTAGTACATTTACTCTTGTTGCAGTGTTACCTCTCTATCTACCTACAATGGCCTCATTTAGAGTTTTCTGTAACTAGCTAACTGAAGAAGAACAAGATCAATTCTGATTTGCAGATGGCTCTTCCTCATAATACTCATTGCACGGTGACATCCTGCCATACTATACCCCCACAGAGAAGTGGGTCTGAAGGTCAAGGAAGAAAAAAATCCTCCTAGTGAGCAGAAATTTGGATGATATAACTGATTTGTATTTTGTTTTTCTGGAAGGAGCGATAGTCAGAGTCATGGACCAATGAATGGGTGGAAGCTCATGGTCTGACTGGATATTAAGGGATTTGGAAAGGTCGTGATTGAAGAATTGGTGATAAGCAATTTTAGGAAAGAGGAATGTGGATATACCTCTAAGAATGGGCCCCAAATGTAAGATTGTTTATATCTCATATAAGTAGTCACCAAAATGTGCCCTCTATTGAAAAAATTTTAATAACCACATGGACAAGATAACTTTGTAGATTTCACTAAGTCTCTGTCACTAGCCACCCCAGTACTTGGTCAGGGGCAAGGGAACAAGGGACTATGGTGGCAGGGATGGAAGTCATGCATGGGCTGCAAAACATAGAATGTCTTTTAATAAGTCTGATCTGGTTCACGCCCATGCTCACTGTCCAGTCTGCACCTCTATGTTAATGGAAACCTAGAAGCCACTTAGTGGCAGGTCGATGAGATCAGACACTTTCCCTTATGGAAGGGGCAGCAACACGTTCTTACTGGACTAGTTATTTATTCTGCATTTTATTTTGCCTTCCCTATTGCCATCTTTCTGCAAGCACTATGATCTATGGACTTTATGAATGCCTTAACCTCATAGAACATTTTGAGTCTGACCAAGTAACTAATTTTATATAAAACAACAACAGACAGTTGGTGGACTTGTATGGAATATACTGGTCTTGATATGTACTCTGTCACTCACAGACAGATGATTTCCTGTGGTAACTTTCCTACTGCTTCTGTTAAACAGAATGAATTCTGTTTTCTGCAACTGAACCCTGACTGACACAGACAAGAAAAGTCTTTTCCCATTTCCTAAAATTATGTGGACAATGGACTCCATGCACAGGTAAAAGCAATTTTAAACCATGCCTTTTAATAGGAAGGATTCTGAGAAAGTTTCAACAGCACTTGAGTATATCATGTAGCCCCCAAATGTTTCATTGTTGTCTTAATACTAAGCACATTTGAAAATGAGAAAAAAGTATTGGTGTGAATTTTGGGGGAGTTTAAGTAAAAAAAGTTAAACTAGCAATAATAATAATGTTTACTGAGTATATAACCATGTAAACAAGTCATTAAATATTTTGCAAATTTATGATAATGATTTTCTCTCTTAAATATGTCATAAAGCTATTGGAGATGTTAATGTGGTATTTTGTGATTCATAAATGTGCTATAGAAGTATAAGCAAGCCCTAATATAACACGACAATGATATCTATTCAATATTTTTTAAACCAGTCACTGAAATACTTTCTAAAAACAGAATCCTCCTACTGAAGTTGAGCAGTTGTAAAAGCTGTCTGCCTAAAAGTCTCTGAACAGAAGTTTTTCTGGGTTAGCTGTATAGATTGGAAACATTTGGGGGAATTTCAAAACCCACTCAAAGTATTTTCTGAGGCTCAGATGGTATATCTGCTGAACTCTTTTTCTCATAGTTATCATCAAGTACTAGAAGTTTATAGTGTCAACGTGCACTTGACACTTTTAAACTTCACTGTGCTTTTACAAAGGGTGGGTAAAAGTAGGCTTACAGTTTCGAGTACATGAAGCAGTTTATTCTTATATTATTATTTATTGATTATTGTGTTATTTTCTATATGGAAAACTGTAAACCTGCTTCTGTCCACCCCTGTATACTCCGGAAGGGTGTCCATGCGAGTCTGCCTGGGCCTGGGGGCCTTCTTACTGACAGCTGTGCTTCTTCCACGGGGGCCCGTTGGGCAGGTCAGGGCCAGGTCCTGGATTCCTGCATTTCTGGCCAGGCCCCAGGTGATGTGGAGGCTTCCAGTCTAGGGACCGCATTTTGAGTAAGTAGGTTTTACGAACTGAAATCTCATATCTCAATCAACTTGTTTCTTTTAAACTTAATAGCAAATAATCTGATGGACTCCTTCTCACTCAGACAGATTATTTGGATATTGTATTTAACCCAGCCCCAATGTCAACTCAGGATAAAATTTATAAAAATTTGTCAGAGAAGTTGAGGTAATGACTTAGCATACTGGCAGGTTTTCAACTCTGGGCTAACTCCGAGGCTTTTCTTTCTGCCCTGTTACGGGATAAGGTCTACTCGACAGTGTGGACTCTGGAGCAACTGAGACCTGGATCTGGACTCTGGATGCACCTCTAGTGTTTGTTGTATGGACTCGGGAAAGTTTTAAAAATTCCTATGCTTGGTTTTCCATGTGGTTGTCATGACATCGGAGAGTTACAGAGGTTAAAATGGACAATGTAGACAATGAGCACACAGGAAGTGCTCAAATCTTGCATGTTTTATTAGTTAGTACCTTCAATGAGCAAATAGTCTAGATTCAATTTGATTGTGACTTACTGGAATAAGAATTCTTGGCCAAAAACCTAATAGTTAATAAGGTGGTTTTCTTAAAACTAGTTCATCGCCACCATCAACATCATATCATTCTGTCATTACCAAATAAGAAGCTGATAATTGCATATAAAGTACTTCACCTGGAAGAAAAATTCTACATATCAAAATTTGACACATTTCATTTTAATATTATGCTTGTAAATCGAGGTTGTCTCATTTATAACTTTTGGCTTGGATCTTAAATATCAGTATACCTCTCTTTGTCATTGTTATCAGTATATAAGGAAAATAATATAAAGTATGTACATGTTGTCTTTATGAATATTTAACCATGTAGTTCCCCTAAAGCCTTGTAATGAGTTCTATAAACACACAGATTAATATTCAATACATCCAGTGTTCCATTATGTATGCATCACGTTAGACACTTTTATTTCAACCTCAGACATTTTTTTTCCCATTGAGGAGGCAGTTGTGCAATTGTTCATATCAGTAGAAGTTCTAACACTGTATTTATGTAAAATTACACTTCAGTATAATTGCCTATGTAATTAACATTCGGGAAGAAATTATTTATTCAGGAGCACATTTCACAATTCAATTTCAGTCTGTGACAAAGAGGTTTTTAAATGTTAATCTTATAAAAGAAAATGGAGCAAATAGTAAAGGCTGTGGATTAGCACAAGAGGCAGCCATTTACAGCAGTTTAATATTTTCCCTGACTGGGAAATACCTATTTTCTACCAAAGAGTGTAGGCATGTTTCAAATCACACTGAGAAGTATAGAGTTGAGTCTTATATTTTGTGCATATTAGATGGTTTCACATCAGGTGACTAAATTAAAAAAAACATGAGATGTTTATAGATATATTTGTTGGAGCTTTACAAGAGACAGAGAGAATGAATGCACATTATGGTGGGGTTGAAAATGATGAAGTACCTGTAGAAAATAAAATAGGAGATATATTTTCAGTCTCAATCCTATGGAAGTTTTCTGCCTTGGATAATTAATATTTCCGAAGCCTATGAACAGGCTCCATATCTCCCTTCCATCAGCTAGCTTTACGTTTCAGTAATACATAGTAATATCTCTTGAAAAACACAGGAGCATTTTCTCTCACATGCTTATTATTATAGGAATTGATAAAAGTATAAGGGAGATAAGAGTAATCAGCAACATTGTCCTTTTATTTGTATGCTTTTTTACAGATTATAGAACGTCATGTTGAAATAAAATTCAGGAATTTTATAAACATCCAATGGTACTTGAAAACTTAAAGGAATGTTATTTTCCAGTCATATTTGTGATACAAGCTTAACATTTTCTTTATGACTTTAATTATTCTGAGATATTTAGTGCTTTGTATTAAACTGCAAAATAAATGTATAAGTAAATACTCACGTAGAAAGATTATTGATCAAGATGCACAGAAATGAGATAACATATACTTGTGTGCTTGTTTAATCACAACATCCTGATTCGTAGTCCAAGCCAATAAAATCCCTCATCTGCACCAGCATTCTTTCCGGGTTCCCTGCTTTTACACTTACACTATTGCCCACAGAGCAGTCAGAATTAACTTTTTAATTAACTTTGATCCTATCCACAGGCTCCCGACCCCACATCTATCCAACTCCCTGTGTCTGTTGCACTCCAACCTCTTTTTCTTCTTATTATTTTGGATGATCCCTTCATTCTCCCACCCAAAGCCAACCTTCCACCTGTGAATGAGATGCCATCTCCTTTCACTTACTTATAAAGACACTCCAGATATTCTCCCTGCTCTCTCCAGCATCACCACTTCCCCCCTTCATTGGACCATTTCCACGAGCGGATCTATCCAAAACTCCCCATGAACTGATTTCCTCCAACACTCCCATTATCTCTGAACACCCTCCAATCTGGCCAACACCCATTATTCCTTGACTAAAACTATTTTGCCAGCATTTACCAGTGACGCCCATGTTGCAAAATTCAACAGTCAATTCTTAGCCCTCATCTTAACTGAGCTATAGCTAACATTTGGCACAACTGATCATTCCTCCTTGAAATACTATCCTTAGTATGCTTCTGGGCTATCACAATTCCTAGTTTCCCTCCTATTTCACTGACAATTCCTTCTTAGATCCCCCATTCATGACTCACTTCTTCAATTCTTTCAAGGTTTTGCTCAAATACCACATCGAAACGGGGTCTTCCTATTCCACTGTGTCAGGATTTTTCAGAGAAAAAACAACCAGTAGGATATAGACATCCACAAGAGACACAGTGGACAAATATTTATTACACAGAATTGTTCACATGGTTATGGAAGTGAAGAAGTCCCAAGACCTGCAGTTGGCAAGCCAGAGAGACCCAGGAGAGCCGGCTGTGTAGTTCAGTCTGCGTCGGAAGGTCTGAGAACAGGAGATGGTGTATGTTGCGATCCAAGGGCAGGAGCTCTAGCAAAACTAAACTTCACGCAGGGGAAGCTCCCTCTTTCTCAGCCTTTTTTTTCTATTTAGTCTTCAACTGATTGAATAAGGCCCATCTACCTTAAATAGGACAATGTACTCTACTTAGTCTACAGATTTCAATGTTAATCTCACCCACAAACAGACACACCCAAATAATGTTTGACCAAAGGTCTGGGCATTCTATGTCCCAGTCAAGTTGACACATAAAATTAACCATCCCATCACCCTATTTATCACTTATTCCTGACTTTCTTCTCTCCATAGCACCCATCACCACCCACATAGACCATGCTTGATTTACTTACTGATTGGGTGAATGTTCCCTCCATTGGAATGGTAGTACCATGAGGGCAAAGGATTGAGTGATTGTCAGTGGCTGTTCCTCCCATTCCACAGCACTGCTTGGCACATAATGGATGATAATTTAAGGTATGTGTGAGTGAACAGGTGTCCCTCCCTTGCTTAAAGCTCTTTAATGGCTTATTATTGCATTTAAGATAAAAATCCAAAATATTTCTCACAGTCTGCAAACCCTGTGTGATCTGCCCATTCTTTCCTCTCTAACTTCTCGTGTCTCCCTCTTTCAATCCTCCTTTGAATTCCTAGAACACACTAAGTCCTTTTCTGCCTTAAGGTTTGGACACCATTGTTTCTTCTGGGAATACTGTTTCCTCTTTCTTTGTGTGTCTGGATTGTGCTTATATTTTAGGTAGGAAATTAGCTACTACCTCCTCAGAGTGGCCTTCCCTGGCCACCATATATTCTAGGTTTCTCTCTATTATTCTCTATTACTGTATTCTCTTTTAATTCATATCTCTGATTTGTGATGACATTTTAAATTTTTGAATTAATTCACATACAATAAATGTGCCCTTTTAAAGTGCACAGTTGATTGGGTTTCAGTATATTCACAAAGTTGTGCATTTATACCACCATCTAATACTTTCTTCAACCCCAAAAGAAACTCTGTACCCTTTAGTAGTCACTGCCACATTTCTCCTTTCCTGAATTCCTCATAAAAACTAATCTTCTTTCTGTCTTTATGAATTTTCCTATTCTGGGCATATGACATAAATGGAATCATACAATATATAACCTTTTGTGTGTGGCTTCTTTCATTTGGCATAGTGCCTTCAAGGTCGGGCCAGGGCCAAGTTGTAGCACGTGTCAGTACTTCCTTTCTTCGTGTGTCTCAGTGGGGTTCCGTCGTACGAGCTACCACATTGCACATCTCCACTCCTCAGCTGACAGACACTGGTGTCATGTTTTCATCTTGGCTATTGTGAATAATGTTACTATGAATATTCACATACGAGCTTTTGGTTGGACATACATTTTCATTTCTCAGTTTGTAATTTTATATATTTATCTACTTATTCCTCCATTTAATTGTCAATATTAGATAGAAAATATGTTCCCTGAGGTCAGCATTCTGACTGCTATCCACCTCTCAATCCTTAGTGCCTAGCATCATTCCTGACACACGGAAAGTACTCAATATACATTTGTTGGATAATAAAGGCTCATCAGTAAGGGGTTGCATAACCAGAAGCAGCCTGCCTCTTCAAGTCATAATTCAATGTGCAGAAATTATCTTATCCACAAGTGGCTCATATTAGCATCTGATACGTGACTTCGGCATTGTGGGGGGACTGGAATCTGAGCCAGGACACCTGGCAGGAGAGTTCTGCTTGAATTAGATATGCAGCTTTGGGCAAGTTCTTGACATCTCTGAGCGTGACCTCTTTCCTCACTTAGGAAATGAAGAGGTTGGACTAGATCAGTTGTTTTCCAAGTACGTTCTATAGAAATGTGTGTGGGCGGGGGGCGGCAGGGGCAGCTGCAGGTCCCTTTTCCCTCCTTCGACCAGATCGTCTCCAGTTCTGCGTGCTTTTTAGAGTAGTAAGTTCCCACGTATGATTTCATTGAAAAATGGTCACGGGAGTTATGCTGATTCTTAAATATAGTTTTTAAAAGCCACTGGACACACCAGAGGAAGGTTAAACTGCTCTCGGCTCTAACTTTCTGTGATATTAAGTGCATTTGGAAATCAAATGAGGGAGGCTAGGAGGAAAATTCTCAGGCAGATGACACTTGGATGGAGCTTATCGGGCTGGCAAACTGTGTAGAAACCAGGTGCGCCAAGTCGTCGTGGTGTGTTAGAGGGACAAAGACCATGTGGGGCACAAGAGTGTGATATAAATTGGGGTTAGATCATGGATGGCCTTAGATGCTCAGTGATGTTTGTGCTGGCCACTTTGGCAACTATTGAGGGGCCACTAAGGTGGTTTAAGCAGGTGACATAATAAAAAAGACTTTTAGGAAGATAAAGACATAGCACACTAGAAGGCCACTCTAAGAACTGAAATAAGCCTTCAAGAGGCAGGTAATTTGATTAAATTACTTGGCTCATTATTCATTCAGTGATTTGAGGGCTTGCCATTTAATTCTTGGATTATGTGAAGATTCTTCTGCTCCCCGTACACCAGTGCATTCTGATTAGGGAGCTCACACCATTTTGGTGTTCAGATCCAAGTATGAATTTAAATTCTAAAGGGCTAGCCTATTTGAGATTTCTTCTCCTTTGCGCTAAGTGTGCTCAATTGTCGTGAAATTAAGTTTGAACTCCTTATAGTACCTTAAGTGGTTATCTGCATATGTCTAGTCTTTTTTAATGAGGAAGAACCTGTCTCTCAGCTGGATATAGGGTACCACTGAGTAGTTTCACTGAGTTCCAAGGTATTCCTAGGTGAGTGACTGAGTGACCTGAGAAGCCCTCTGATTTCTAGCATATTGGTGGACAGAGAGTTATTTCCTATTCACTGTGTTCCTTGAATGGAATAGGAACAGTGTTCCCCCCACCCCAATCCATTAGGCTGACATCTCTTGTAATTGAAAGTAGAACAGGTTCCTGTAGTACAGATTGCTCGTGGATTCGTGTGTGTGTTAAGAAGAGAGAAAGTGGGGTAGAAGAGAAAGTGAGGAGGGCAGACTGTGAAGTGGTTGTTGAAAGCCCAGTGTTTTTAAGGAGTTTTAACTGGGTCATAAGAGGGCTCCATTTAGTAAGCTGTCGGAGAAATGCGTGTTAGGACAAACACCTGCTGTCTGAGAAGACTGGCTCTCATTTTGAATTACATTTCCTACGGAAGTATCATTTGCAATAATGGCTTATATCATTTATTATGAAATCAGAAAGTGCATTCCCTGAGCTTAAGTGGAAGATATTGTCTATTGGGAAAAAATTAGAAATGGTAATTAGTTTGATTTGGGGATGGTATCTGGAAGTACAGAGAATGGAAAGGAGATAAAATGGTGAAACCACTTTTAGAGTCTGGATTCCGTTAATACCTTGTACAACAGTGAAGTTACAGTTGTTCAAATCGGCAGCCAAATTAAGCTTTAGGTATTGATTAGTTCAGTCACAGCATGGCTTGTCCTGCTTGCAAGAGTCTGATTGCAAAATGGAGAAGACAAAAAAAACCAAAACAAACCACAGGAAAAACAAGTACCTATAATACAGGGGCTAATTGCAAAGGCTATTCATGAGCTCACCAGGGCAAGGCCCCTAACCCAACCTTGTGGGTGTGAGGATCTGGAAAACTTTAGGGGTGCATGTAAGCTGAACTGAACAGCAGCAGGGAGTCTGGAGTAAGAGAGTGATAAAGGAAGACTTCTTAGCAGAGAGAGCAGCATGTCCACCATTGTAGGGGTAAAATTATGGAAATTTGTATGCCACTAATTGTATTAGTTTTGTACTCCTGTAAATATTCTCCCTGAGTCTCTGTTTCTCTCTCTGACATGCTCCGGAGGAAGGCAGTGTGGGAGTGGGACCTGGACGAAGGAAGGGAGATGCTGTTGGAGCAGCAAGCGGAGTTGAGGGAACTTACTCAGTGAAATGCAAAGAAGTAAAGGAGAAAAAGAAAATGCTACGGCTGTAAACAAAACCAAAAAGAGCCGTCGAGTGAAGGAACGTGAATAGAAGACTCAGGGGCATGGACAATGGGGTGGGGATTGACTGTGGGAGTGGGGGGCTGGGCAGGGCAGGGGAGAGCAATGGGGAAAAAGGTGGGATGACTAACTGAACAACATTAATAAAAAATAAAAATAATCCAAACCCAGACAAGGGAGTAGGGGGAGGTAGAAGAGGGTGAAGGGGGGGATGAATGGTGCTGGAAGGAGACTGGACTTGGGGTGGTGAGCACACAATACAATATACAGATGGTGAGTTGTAGAACTGTACACTCGAAACATACAATTTTATTAACAAATGTCACTTAAATAAAATCAATAAAAAGAAAAAATCCAAATCCGGAAGCTTACAACAGGTATTTTTAGAAAACGATTTTAAGGGAGCAAAGGAAGATGAAAAATATAAAGGAAAAAATGGAATAAGAAGAAATCAATAGTTTTGGCTAAGTTTTTGACGTTGGATTCTCCCCCAGTTTAACCTAACTCTGTTAAGCTCCTGGTTAATTCTGTGTACTGCCTCTAGAGAGTTTGCAAACACAGAAGATGACTCTGGGGTACCTCAAAGCTCTAGCCCTCTGGAACGATTCCAAGAGGGGGCCCCTCAAGTACTCGTAGGAGTGAGACAGTCTAACGGAGTGGAGCGTGCTGGGATGCGGGTAAGCTGGGACCAGCGTGTGCTGCCGAAGGGAGAAACCCTTCTCAGCTCCAGCCGCCTGTTGGCACGGGGCAATCTTGCCCTAGTATGACCACATCTTCTGCTTAAAATATTGACAAGCAATTCAAATTTCCTCTGGTTTTTGCCTTTGCTTACATCCCAGCTACATCTTATCACTTGTATTGTTAGAATCATAAAACTGTCCAAGCTATGATGAATCCTCACTAAGAAATTACCCATAGTGCACAAAGTATCCATTTTTAATAGCCTTAGAATGCTCTCTTATTAATTTTGAGTGAGAATGTCAAATGCTAGGTGGAGCAGATATCTGCATTGGCTTAACAATGCTGCCTCCTTCTGCAAGGGACCTGTATGGGAAGCCAATTCATCATGACGGTTGCTTGGGGAGAGGGCTGAAACCAGGTTTGGATTTTAATTTGCCTTTTTCTCTGTGGTAGGCGTAGGCCTGGGCGGTGCCCAGGTTCGGCTTGTTTCTTTGCTGCTCAGACTTTTCTCATCCTCTCAGTGTGACACCTTGTCCCCTGGTTAACCTGTCTGTGGCCGCTGCGGAGCCTCGACAGGTCCGAGGGAGGAAGGAGAGCTGAGTCGCCGTATGTAGTCCCTTGGTTTCCGCAGGGAGTATCCATATTACAGAGTTGTTGAGAACAGTAAGTCATATAAACGTAATGCAGTCCCTGGCACATGTAAACTCTCAACAGAACTTCTTTTAATGTGTTATAAGAATAAGCAACATGGTGGGGGATTTGGGGTGGGTGAAGGTGGGAGAGGGTATAAGGGGATAAATGGTAATGGAAAAATACAATAAAAAAGAAACATAGTTTAAGAAGTCAAATATTTCCGTATTTCCCTGTCTTTCCTATGGGAAGCAGGCCTGTTCAAGGCCATCTGCCCTCCGCAGCTCTCTCTGGAATTTTCATTCTCTATCCTTCCCATCTTCCTGAGTTCTAAGGAGAGGGGTTGCTTTTAGCTTTACGGCTTCCATTTCCAGATTTCTGCACTACCCGTTGTGGTTCCTTATTCCCATTCAGGTTGTGAAAATGAGTTTCTTCTTAAATAAACCCTCCTCAAGTTATCTCAACAGGAGCGTGCCATCGCTTCCTGTAGGAGCCCTGACTCTCAGACACTCGCAGCCTTGCCCTCTCTTGCTCGGACAGCTGCCTCGTCTCCAGTTCTGCTTCGGCCGAGCCAGCCTAACCTGCAGCTCTGAATGCACCACCTTCCTGCTAAATACCTCCCATAATCTACGACCTCTAATTTAGCTTCAATTTATGTTTTTTGTTGGGCTCTTCTTCAGTGACAGTTTTGCCTGTACCTTCACCTGTCCGTGTCTTTCTCTGGTCTTAGAGAGAGCTAGCGGTCTGCTCTGAAGCAAAGCTAACGCCCTTACCCCAGGGGTGGATTTAGGCTCCCCCCCACCCCACACCCAGTCCTTTGGCACAATGACTTTCGTCTCACAAAACGCAGTGTGCAATTCACTTCATTCATCTCACTTCACGTCTCAGGAGCATATGAGTCAGTGGATTAATTTCTCCTTCACGAACCCCTTTCCCTTGCCTTCCTTTTTGGTGTACTTTCTGTTTTTCTCCCCCTCCTTCCTTGCCTGCTTTCCCGCCCCAGTCTCCTTTGATGGCTTCTCGCCTTCTTTTCTTCTAAATGTTGGAGTATTCCAAGGCTCTGTTTTTGCCTATCTTTTCTATATTGACTTTTTCTCTGGGTAATTTCACCCATTTCTTTGACTTTAAATAGTGTCTATATCAAGAAAATTGCCACATTTATCTCTGACTTGAGCCCTTCCTTGAGCTCTAGACTTCTATACTCAAAGTGCCTAATTCATAGTAGGTGGTCAAAGCATACTTACTAATTTAGTTCCTGTTAGCAGGTAAATGATATTCTCCATCTGATTCTACCAGCATGTACAGAAGGAGTTGATCTTTTTATTTTGACACCAATCATATCCTCCATTTTTAAAAATAGAAGAACATGAACTATGCTTTAATATTATTCCTTTCCCATGGAATTGACTTATTTGTGTAGTTATTCTATTACTGTTCCAAATGGAAATTTTTTAAAAAAGAAACATAATTATATTATTTCATAAGTAGTAGCTTTATTTAATATAAAATATATGCTATATATTAAAACCTATGTGCTTAATTTACATGTAATATAAATATATGGGAGAAAGATTTTGCATATGATGAATAGCACTTGACAACAAATGACAACTCACAGTAAGTGAACAAACTTCTTGAAAGCCAGTGGAATGACATGATTTACTGAGTACAATGGGATAAAAAAATGGCTTTTTTACCTTTCCTCCTTTAGTGTTGTACTCTAAGGTCCCCAGCATTTTTTATTACAGCCTGCTAAAGTGTGCCAATAAATCTCTACATTTTACTCGCAATGTTATTTTATCTTTCTCTCGGACATCTGCTCATAGTTCATCCTTTTGAGAATTTTTAAAAGACTATTTTTCCCCCCTACAATTTTCTGCTACAACCCATGACCGAAAAAGATGTGTACAAAATAGAAAACAGGAGACAGACAGCAGGGCTATTCCATGTGGTTCAGTCACATTAGCTTGGATCAAAAGTGCTTATCCTGGTTTTTACCCCTTACGTCACCTACCTGGTCCTTGGAATCTGACTTTAGGCAAACTAAGAAAGCACAAGCTCAGGGGGGGAGTTAAAAAGTCACAGTTAGTTTTCTTAGGACTTGAATCAAACAACATCTAGAGGGACAAGTCTGAGCACCAAATGTTAGTACTAGTGGGAGAAATGCACAAACGTTTGTACATTGTGAGACAGAAGTCCATAACAAAAGGGGCCACTTTAATATATGGTTAAAATTATTTTTTTTCCACCTTTACTTGAAGATGCTTATTGATTTGAGAGAGACAGAGTGAGTGAGCGAGAGAGAGAGAGAGAGAAATTGATGCGAGAGAGAAACATTGATTGGTTGTCTCCTGTATGTGCCCTGACCAAGAACTGAACCTGCAACCTTTTGGTATATAAGGTGATGCTCCAACCAGTTGAACTAACTGGCCAGGACAAAATTCAAATTTTAAAAAATGATTCAAAAAATAAAACCTCAAGAGGAAAGGTCTTATAGAACATAAACTATTCTGGAAAAACGTTTGTGTTACCCTTTATTAGTAGAGTACATCGGTAGCGGTGCTGACATGATTGAAGGGCTGGTTTACATTGCGTTGCTCTTGCTTTTTCCTGATCCTGTGTATCCAGCAAGCTGGGATGTGCCCAGGCCTTGGCAGCCTCTGCAAACAAGGTCACGTTAATGTTAACATAAACAGCAGCATTTTGCAGCTTGGTGTTGCTTAACCGGTCCACCTCTGGGGCTCCAACTTCTTTCTGCTGCCATTCAGAATCTCTCCTGTTTATTTCTAGGCCTCTCTGGGACAGTTCTCTTGAGATCTGGAGAACAAAGCCATTAATCTGCTTTTGTCTCTTTGATGTCCGCTCCTTGTGAGTCACAGGAGGAAGCATCTCACCACTGCATCACTGACTGATGGAGAGTGTCTCAGACCCTCCTGTTGCTCTTTCCCCGACTGTTTCACATTTCATCGCTTGGGCCCCACTCAGCCTGTGTAAACCACAGGTTCCTCCTAAACACAACCCTGCCAGCTTCCACCTTCAACCTTCAGCTGTTTTCCAATCCCTGCCTTCTAGATCCTACTCCCTGCCTTTCACACACGCACGTGCACACACACGCACACACACACCACCCCCTCACATCCTTCATACAGTCCAGTCACTCAAAAGCCAAACCTCACCGGACAAAAAAAACAAAAATCTTTCCTTAGTTCAACTCAACTCAAGTGAATTGAGAGGAGGAGGATCAGAGTAAGTTCCATATATTTGCTATCATTTGCTCAGGCTCCACCACGGATAACCAACCTGATGGTCATGATGCATAGAAATGGAAAATCAGAGTGAAGGGGTGGAATAGGGAAAGGGGGTATAAAACAGGAATCTCAGAAAGGAAGGCCTTAGCCTTTGCAACTCCTTGGACGCTGCAGGGGAACATAGGTGGCACACCGTGGTGCTGAGGACGATAGACTACTGGGTTTTACATCCAGCTCTACCACTTATGTAACTTGGGCAAGTTACTAAAGTCCTTTGTACCTACTTTTTCTCATCTCCACGTAGTGAAGAATAATAGTATTTACCTCAAAGAGTTATGGTGAAGTCTGAGTTAATTCATATATGCCAAGTACTTCTTAAGTGCTATTTAAGTATTGGCTGTTGTTCATTATTATTATTATTGCCACTAGCCTATAAGTTTATTCTAGAATCTGTCTCTTTGCTTTGATAGGAGTTGAATTAATCTACAAGTGTCTGTCTGTTTTGGAGCTTCAATCAATGTCTCTGGCTTCAGAGACCCTTGTTTTCAGCAGGCCATTTAAACAACCCTCTCTGCCTGGAATTCGAGTCTGCAACACGGCTCATCAGTGCTTATCTCATGGCTTCTCTGAGCTTCTGGGCTTTCTGCTTCTCCAGGCTTGCTACCTCAGCCTCCCTCGACCTTTCCAAACCTCTTCCTTGTTTATCCCTCATCATGAGCAACTTGCAGATGTCTTCTGCTTAGCTGGACTTGTCATGTTGGCCTCCGTGAGTCAGTCCTCTCCTGTTGTCAGTTGTGCCCTGCCATGACAGAATTGAATATTCAGAGACGAGAACCAGATGGATTATGATGAATACGATATACTGTGCCCTCACTCATCTTGGTAACAGGTGGCTGCTCAGCCAGCTGGGGTCTTTCTGAGGACACTCTCCCAGGCCTCCCTCTGACCGTATGCACTCCAGTCCA
>PVKM010030605.1:0-17211 GCA_004027735.1 Carollia perspicillata
AGCACCAAGAAACTTCGCAAACCACCTTTGACACGTTCAACCAGTCACAGCACCTTCTCCACACACTACACAAATCCTTTTTTTTTGCATTTCAGTTGAATTTTTACCTTTTTTGAAGCATAATACACCTAAAATAAATATTATGTGTTTTCTTCCATCTTCAATATTGAAATGGTTGCACAAAAAATTCACCAATTCTAATAAGTTTTTTTAATCAAAAAACTGTCACAATACAATCTAACCAAATTGTTTTGAATGAAGTTAAAGACAACTAAGCACTACTAGAGCTATCAATTGGAAAAAAAATGAAATGAACTTTTTGGCCCACCTTAATAAATCCCCCAGTAACAAGTGAAAGAAATATCCTGAATAAGTATCTCTCCCTGAGTGGTGTGGCTCAGTGGATTGAGCACAGGCCTGTGAACCAAAGGGCTGTCAGTTTGATTCCCAGTGAGGACACATGCCTGGGTTGCTGGCCAGGTCAGGTCCCCAGTAGGGGGTACATGAGAGGCAATCGCACATTGGTGCCATATGGTATTTGTCTTTTGCTGCCTGGCTTATAGTTCGCATAATACTCTCCAGTTCCATCCACACTGTTGGGTATTACTACCTTTATCTTAGAGAGAGAGAAGCTTTATTGTAGAAAGAGGAACAAGAAGCTAGAGCAACAGAAGCTCTCTGAATGAGGAGGCTCAAGAATTCCTGGGGAGAGTCCCTGGGGTAAGAGCAAGAGCACTCACTGCCCAGGGAAAATGGAGGTGCATTAAAGGGGCACTTTTTGGCTTTTTTCATGGGACAGGATAAATGGTGCACTGATTCTTTCTAAGAAATGTCCTTTCCTTGAGTCCAGAGAGTCTTTTCTATTTGTTTGGGCAGAAAGTCCAAATAACTTCAACTACCCGTATTCATATCTGACCTGTGAAATGTTCAGTTTATGAAGTTTCATCTCATAGAGCACAATGGTGACAGCATCTTTAAACTTAGGTGGGTATAAAAGGGCTAATTTCTTTTTGATGCCCAAAACTTCTTGTGAGAGTTTCAAGTGATGACTTTCTCTTCATGTAGACTTTCCCTTTTTTATGTACTATATAAGCTCAAATTTTAATAAACTCGGAGTCACACACCATTTGTCATTTGGTCGTCTCTAGTCTAGAATATATATATTCATACCAATTTTGCCCCAGTTTTTTAAAAAATAAAATTATTCTAAAATAAAGGTCTGTGTAGTTGATTGGATTGTTGGTTCTTTTCATAGCCTTGCGAAGTTTTCTCTGTGACACTTGGTGTCTGAGCTCCCAACTTTGCAGTAAAAATCTTTCAAAGAAAATGGAATCCTTTTCTCTTTAAACTGTGACAAGCACCGGCAGTCCAAGGGCTGTACAGGAAGTGTTACTCTCCGACGAGCAGCACTGGAGTGCAGGACAACATCGCTAACTGGCCATCGATGACATGTTCTGTTTTTCGGTGTCCAGGGGACTGAAAACATTTGGTTTCCTTTATCTAGGCCACAGCTGTCTGGGGCCTGATTCCAATTATTTTGATCTGGTGAGGCTTCTTGTTGGCAACGTAAATGCAGTTGAGGAGGGGCTGTAATGACATGGCCATGACAGCTGAAATGCATCCTCATTGTGAGCTAGGTGAATGTTCTCAGTAGTATTGCTGGGGACCATATGCTTATTCCTCGCACATGTCTAGGAGAAACTCTTTTAAAGAGACTGAAAGGTATTTTTTTCTCTATTAAATTCTGGACAAAGAGCAATTATGAACCAGTGTTTGCTAATTCATCATATTATAAAGTATGAAAATCAATAAACTGAGAAATGCAAAGTACCCCTATGTGCCCACCAAGCTCCCCATCTCCAAGGAATTTGTTCACCAGGAGAGGAAGCGTCACAATAGATTTGTTAGCCTAATTATGATGTATTTCTTTTTAACCAGTTTGTATGCAATAATTGATCAAAAGTCTTCATAACAGGCTTCCCAGAGCAATTCATTAGTTCAGTAAAACAGTGTGAGTAATAGTTGGAGCACGCTTGCTTCATAATCATTTTGTTAGGGAAAAAAAGCACAGCAGCTGTAGTTTAGTGTAGATGGCCATCAGAAACAGTTGATTTATCAAAATGAATTGATCTTGGCAGTTTCCATTCTGGGGCTTAGATAGAGCAACACAATTAGAGTTCAGTGCTGCTCACATAGCCAGAACAAAGTAGTGTTGGCTCATTTTCCACTAACATAATGGGTTACACCACGGGTAAATAGAAAATTCAGAATTTACCCAGCCATACAGATTAAGCCACATATCTAAGTGATCAAAAAATGGAGTAAAAACATTCCCTGTTCTCCTTCCACAGGAAAATCACAGCTCAATACCTTCTTTTAAACCTAGATCTGCTGTCTGATTCTAAAACACAGAGCACCATCAGTAATAAAACACTTTTTGGCATACCAGGAGAAAAATGGACGGAGAGAGTTCAAGGTGAGCTTGCAAAGTGACCCTCCAGTGAAATGGATCATCACTCTGACTTTTCATAGGGCCATACTTTGGGAAAACTCTCAGTCAATTAATGCATATAATTCTGATTTTTAACCATCAGTCTTAGCCCTGCACAGCTGCATATTCAAAAATTCTATCCTTTCCAGTCCACACTCGCTCTCTTCTTAAAAACTGTGGTTTGATTCGATTGGTTTAGCAGCTGCCTCCTTAAAGCACATGCCTTGCAGATACACAGATTACATCAATAACCAGCCATCTGTGCTTGACAGTCACCCTCATCAGCTCCAAATCTTTCTGGCTTCTCTTTCCAAGCTTTCAGTGGGATACTTAACCCTCAGGTATTGGGAGGCAGTCAGAAATGCAAAGAGCTTTGGATCACACACAGGGCTGCAAAGCTGAATGAGTCCGTGACAGTGGCCTGTATGGCAGTGTGACTTTTTTATTTTTAATGCAGAGAGAGGCTGGAAGTACTTCAAATTTATTTTCATATTACCTACCTTGTCTTATCTGAGAAGACCAGCTAGTGTTCATTTGTTGCTGCCACTGGACCTTTAAGGTCCAAACCAGGCTCTCCCTTACACCGCCAGCAAGAATGCCCAGCTGATTGTATTTTCTGCTGCCATCATTTCCTCATTCTGGAGACTCAGTGGACTGCCTAACTAAGTCATCTTGGGTGCCAAGTCTGTTCCATGGGGACCAATAGAGGAGCTCAGCAGAGAGACAATGAACTTACTCACGTGTTAGAAAAGCCATGGTCACAGGGCTAAGGGAAAACGAACCAAATCCCAAATCCCACAGTGAAAAGTCTGTGGTTTGCTGCTGAATTCAGGAGTAAAAGAACCACGCATGGACTCCGCTTAGAGGATGGTGTGACTGAAAGGAATTTCTTGAAGTCCAAGTTCGCTCAGCAGCTCTAGGTTCTGCTTCGGCATTTATGCTACTCCAGGTTAAATAACATTAACACCCAAGATCTGCCAAGTTTTTATGATCAAATGTATTCATGAACCACAGTGCAATGGAGGTGTTAGTATCTGGAATAAACAGAGAAAAGACTGGAGATTTGATTTGTACATGATGACTTTGCTGTCTGTAAGAAATGACCATTATTGCACTCTTGGATGTGCAGAAGCCAGTCCGATGACACATGATTCTGAGGACTGAGCCCAGGATTGGAGTCGCAGCCTGCTGCCAGAGCTAAGCTGGGTTTCCGAACTCCTCTTTGACCAAAGAGGTAAACTGGGATTTGTGATTACTGAGCAATAATGAGTTCCTCTATTTTAATGTTTTTAGATCACATGATTTTGGGGTGTTTTTAACATTTCACCCAGATTCTCTGCAGTTCAGTAGTAGCTCTTTCTTGCCAATTGATCTCCTCCACTGATGCCCCCCTCAAAGTAAAATGTCTTCGCGAATGTTTTCCACATATACAAGGGTGTCAGTAGTGCCCACCAGAGGAAGGGCAGAGGAAGATGGCATGGCTGGAGGACAGGACGATCAGCTGGGGACAAGGTGCACTGGGTATCTGTGTGTTGTTGGATGAGCCACTTAACTTTTCTGAACACAGTGTTCTCTGAAAAATGACAGAATTCACTTGGCAGATCTTATTGTGGCACTTAGACAGAAAAAATCAAACAGTGCCTAGTACTTTCAGCACATATGACAGAACTACACTAAAGTTTCTAAATATGAGGTACATGTGTTAGCATCAACACAGTGTAAATAGAAAATAAATATTCTGTGTTGGTATTAAAAAGTCAATGTCCTTTTTTTCCATTGTCTTCACCTTCTGTTTCAATTTTTGGCTCTACTATTTCCCAGGAATTCTAAAGATGCTGTTATTTAATATTAGCAAGAATTGGACATAATCAAATATTTCATGGTGTAGTTGTCTTTAGCAGTTTATGAGAAAGGTTATCACTGGTGATGTGCGTATGGCATTGCATTCCCATCGTAGTTTAGGGCTATTTCTCACCTCGTCTCTTTCCTTCTCCCCCAGAGCCCATGTCGGAGGCAATGAATGCTTAAGTAGGCTCTGTCAGAAAAACTCTTGGTGACCCTGGAAACGGTATTTAACCTTTCCAGGGATCAGCATCCAAATTGCAAAGCGAAAATGACAGGAGCTGCCTCCTTCACAAGTCTCTGAGTTATGACTGAGAAAAGAGATTGTAAAACATTCAGAAAATCCTAAATGCTACAGACAGGTCTAGTAATGTTAATAATTCACCAGCTCGTGCCTGGCAGCCATCACTAGACTCTGAAGGCCAGTTGTTTTGTGGTAGCCCAGGTCATTTCCTATTGGAAATGGCAAAAACTCTAATGACAGAAACTTTTGCCAGCATTAGATGCTTGTTATCAGGAACACCGGATTTCCTGATGTGTGTGTGAGGCATGCCAATGCTGTGAGAAAGTGTTTCTCCCGTGGTTAAGCCAAGGTCATGAACACTGGTAGTGTGGCTCCTTTCACCAGCACTAAGTTCGCAAGAGTCTCTTTATAACAAGGCTTTCTTCTCTTCTCTCTGTTTTTTTTTTTTTAGGAAGAGAAGAAAACAGATTTGGCATAAGCTATATGACAACCACAATGAGGCTTTCTTATGTGTGAAAGACATTGACAATCAGCCCCACGGGGTTTATGTAATTTGAGAATATAGCTTTAAAAATCGTATTACAGGTGACAGTACTTAAGATTAAGACAGAGGCCATTTACCTTTTTATTATGTCTTATTAGCACTTAGCAGCTTGATTTGTGAAAGAAAAAATTGAATAAGTGTGTCAAAAGATAAAGACTGTGCTATAAAAATTAACATAAGAAGGTGACACTGTACTCCTCAGTTTTAGAAGAGAAAGTTGTTGAAAGTTTTCTGCAGAGCATGGCTGTGTGTTAGGTGGAAAGGGATCTTCCAGGAGGGGCTATTTAAGGAAGAATGTAAGAGAGGACTCCTTTGGGGAGGTGGTGACTGTGGGAAGACCAAAAGGAGCATGTTTGCAATGGGGTGTGGGAGCAAGTGGAAGCCCGGTGCAGGGAAAACAGCACTCGGAGAGGTCCTGAGGTGAGAAAGGGGTTGGTGTGTTCGGGGAGCAGGTAGAAGGACAGTGTGGTTGGAGCATTAGCAGTAGCCTGGAGCCTGCAAAGTGAAGTTAAAGGGATATGCAGTTAGTGTTTTCATTACAAATACAGTTTGTGAGGTAAAACCTTACTTGTGATACACCAAAAATACTGTGTCTTTATTAAAATTGTCTACACAAATACATAAATTTTAACACAAGATTCCATTTGTAGAGAGATATATCCAAGGATGTTTATTTTGGTGTTGCTAACTTTAATTTTTTATTATGTTTTGTTTTTTAATAGTTTATTTTTATTGTATTTTCCCTATTACCATTTGTCCCCCTTATACTCTCTCCCACCTCCACCCACTCCCCACAACCCTGAAATTACCGCACTGTTGTTTGTGTCCATGAGTTCTTTTTCTTTTTTTCGCTCGATCTCTCCACTGTCCACCCCCCACTCCACAGCTGGTTAAGTTCTGTTTTTTATCATGTTTTCAAATACCATATTCTTTCCGTTGCATTCTATCAGGTGGCACGTGGTTTTGATTTGTTCCATTGCTTAACCACGATTAAAGTGGTATCTGTCCAGATTGTCCACTGTGAAAGTACTCTTTATCCCTTCGTACTTAATGAGGGTTTTGTAAAGCACTTTGAAACTATACAAATACCCACCCAGTTCCTCTTTAAACTTTCTCCAAGTAGCTTTAGCATTTGTTGATGTTTCTCGGCTGAATTAAGTGTTACTGTGATGGTGTCAAATTGTGATTTCTGATTTCTTTATTCTATCTCCATTTATTCATTGGCAGTCTACTGTAAGGAAAACCTTTCTTCAATTTAGATATTCACTTAGTATTTACATCAGTGTGGACTCATGAATTCCTACTTTATTCAATGGGTTATAAACTGTTGCAGTCATTATTTATTTTGATGCTCAAAGTATCCAAAATTTGTCTAGGAGTCCTTTATGCTGCTGCTTGCTTCTTTGATATTTAGCCATGATTCTTGGATCATTTTCTTTCTTTCCCAAAGGTGTTCCAGACTCACCTTATACTGCCCCTACCCCAGCCCTGGAACCAGCCTTTTCTCCAAGGAGTCCTGGTTCCTCTTTTAGTGGAGAGTGGTTATATAGAAACAGATCTGAGTGTTAAGTGTAATCATTGCTGTAATTCTCAGGTCTCACTGACATATTTATACTTCTACATTTACTTCCCAAACTGTTCATAATCACAGCCATGACTTCTACCAGTACCTTCAGTTCCAATCCACCTTATTTTTTTTCATATTCGCCACTCCTTTCTCTGACAGTGGGGAAACTGGCTCCCATTATCCTCAACATATTGATTTACTGCATCAGTCCCACCTGTATGGAGACCGTTTCTCACTGCAGCTGTGACGCAACTCACTGACCTTGCATGGGCACCTGTCTTGTTGAACTCCGCTTAATGATTTTTGAATGGAAACATTTATGTTTTTATTTTTATTTTATTTTATTTTTTAAATTTTAATTGTTGTTCAAGTACAGTTTTCTGTCTTTTACTCCCATACACATTTATGTTTTTAAAAATTACATTGATTAAATATTTTTATTTCTAGAATTTCTCTTTAAAAAGCACATTTATAACTAATTTGTTCTTGACACAGAGTTCTATTTGTTTCTTTATTTCTTAAGTCATTTGACCCTTCTATATTTAAAGTTTATTTTGCAATGCTCTATTATCTTCATTCTTAGGGTTCAAATAGTCCCATTAGTAGCATCTTCCTGCTCTCCTTCAATGTGGCTCAGTTCTGTGGGCAGGGCTTGTAATCTTAAGCTGTGAGCAACCTTCAGTGGGGGTTGTTTACCTCGGAAGTCCAAGTGTCCTGGGTTATGGAATTGTCCCTGTGGAGTCATTCCTGTGGAATGATTTTGTTTTTGCCTTTTCTAAGGATTTATGAGTTTTACTGGTTTGGACAAGCTATTCTATTAATTTTTCATGTGGAGCTATCCACACCCTGGGAACGTGACCCTCACACCCATGAGAAGCACAGGTTTATGGTTCTGTTTTTCTTTTTCTAATTTTTTAGATTTATTGATAAGAGAAAAAGAGACAGACAGACACACTGATTTTGATTTGTTGTTCCACTTATTTATGCACTCATTGGTTGATTCTTGTAGGTGCCCTGACCGGGGACCGAACCCACAACCTTGGACTATGATCCAACCAACTGAGTAACCCAGCCAGGGCTGTTCTGCTTTTCTATTGGTGATTGTTTTCCAGCCTTATCCCTGCGTACACAATCAGCTTCTTTCAGCTTTCCTAGTCTGGCAAGCAGAACTCATAGAATAGAATGCACAGTCCTCCATACCTCCTGGTTTCAAGCAAAGTTTAGTTCTGACTTTAACAGGTATGGCTTCTCTTCTCCTATTTCCTAACTCCTATTAAATTTTCGCCCCTAGCCCCTATGGTCTATATCTGATTCTTATACCCCTGGTGAGTGGTTTTATTTCCAACATGTCCTTAAGACTTTTTAGTTTTCTCTTTGTTTCTAGAACCTAGAAATTTCCCTATCTTATTTTACATTGGGCAGCATATTAAAATTTAAAAATTTATTTTTTGTTATACATTAGTGCACATTTTAATGTTTTTGACCAGGGAATTCTGTAGTGTTTCTAGTAATGAAATATAGTAAATTACTTAAATATTTAACAATAGTGGACTGCTAAAGTAAATTATAATGTAGTTGTAAGATGGAATAATATATAACTATTACATATAATGTGGTTTAACTATAATCAATTAGATAGGAAGTGGTTGTTCTATACTAGGTTAGAAATCATGATACAAAATTGTAGGATGTTGATTATATAAAAAAATAACACTAACATGTGTAAAAAATGTCTATGGGTATATACTAGAATAGGGGTCCCCAACCCCTGGGCCACAGACTGGTAGGGGTCCACAGCCTGGTAGGAACCAGGCTGAAACTGAAGGTCACCTGAGCACTGTTTCCAGTCTCCCCCACTCTCCTTCTCCCTTGCCCCATCCACAGTGGGGGAATGAAGCTCACCTGAACTCTGCCTCCTGTCCCCCTACCACTTGTTCCACGAAACTGGTCCATGGTGCCAAAAAGGTTGGGGACCGCTATACTAGAATAACTGTGTATGCTATCAGGTGGGTACTAGATGTATTGGGGCATCATTTCATAAGGTTACATGAGGCCTGTCCAGAAAGTATCCGTCCATGTAATATGAAAAACAGAGACATTTATTGAAGACACAAGATACAAGAAACATTGAACATAGGACAATGATGCCTCAGTCCCCTGCAAAGTAGGCACCTTGGGACCTCACACTGTTTTCCCCGATTGACATCAGCTGCCCCATCATATTTTCCTGAATTTCATTGACAGTTGGAAATCTCTTGCCTTTCAAAGGTGATTTTAGTTTTGGAAAAAGCCGGAAGTTGCAGGATGCCTAATCTGGGCTGTAGGGGGACTGAGTCACTGGGGTGATTTAATGTTTCACCAAAAAACTGTAGGAGATGTGATGCATGAGTGGGTGCCCTGTCATGATGAAGCTGCCAAATCACTAGCTGCCCATAGCTGTGGCCTTCTGAGTCATCTGAATAGTTTCTGTGGAGGAATATTCAAGCTTAATGCAAAATTTGTTGCAGATTTGTTGCTTTACTTGCTCAGTCATTTTGACTATGACAGCCACACAGTATACACGCTCACTCAACATCTACTGCCCCCACTGACTAGTACAGTGAAGTCATCATTGTTCACACATGCACATTCCAGTCCACTCTCCTTGGCTGCCAGGTTACATGGATGTCATGCAAACTGTTCTTCATTAACAATGGTTGGGTTTTTTCTGGACAGGCTTCATATAAATGTCTAAAAATTATGCTATTACACCCGAAACTAATATAATATTGCATGCCAATTGTAATTTAAAAATTAAAAAATTATACTGATACCTTCCCATTTAGAAAAATAAAGAGAATATACTAGAATGTTAAGAGTAACTCTAGTTTATGAGATTATTATTTAACTTTTTTTCTGTAGGGATAATAGAAAAGTAACCTTGATGGACATTCTTAAACCAGACTTTCTTGAGTAATAACAGTAACAATACCTGTAGTGCTTTATAACTTCAGTATGAGCTAATTATCTGTATATTAGTTGAAATAAAATATGGCTGAGGATGAGGGAAAACTGAGAAATTAAATTTGCAATTTGTGAAGTAACTAATCTTATTCTTTTAGTTTTTAGTATTATTTTTAAAATAAAAATGAAAAATGCAAAGAATATTCAAGGACTGTAAAGACTTTACATCTTGAGTGGCTATTCCTTAAAAGTAAAAAAAAAGAAAATCTAGGTGGTTTAATTGTAAGATTTTACCTATATTTTGGATTGAACAAAAATTTTTGAAAATGAACAAGGTATTTTAATTTCACACCATTCTGAGTATTCTCAAAGGCATTTTATCACTTGAATTTGAATTGAGTATTAATAAGAAATAATCTTTATATGATCATCTAAATTAAGTTTGAATACATGTCTGTAACTTGGCCAATCTTTTGATTTTCTTAGTGCCCCAGGACAAAAATTTAAATTTTATACTCATTGAAGTAAGAAATACTACTAATTATCAGTTCATGGAATAGCATATGTGTTAGTACTCAAGTGGATTTTTATAGTTACCAATAAAAATAATGTTTTTAAAATCTAGCAGTGTAATTAAAAGCTGAATAACTGTGTTCAGTTGGTGATTTCATCTCAGAGTACACTATAGGGAATGCAATTTTGAGTTGTATAGCTCAAAACTGACCCAACCCCAAAATGTATTTATTTTCCTGTGCATGTATGCTAGAAGCAGATTTTATAATAAAGTAGTTGTTTTAGACACTTTGCTATTATTACAACATTTAAGGTATTTATTTGCTTGTTAAACTTTTTACCCTATTATCTTGCCTGGCAGTGCTCACCATTGTAACTCCTATTTCTAATTATTATCTTCTTTTCAATTGCCTCAGTGTTTATAATCATAGGCGACTGTCTGTTCAGTGACTTTTCTGTCTTCTGTTTTAAATTATTCCTCTCATCAACATTCTGTCCAACTTCCCTGTTGTTTTACAGCCTCTTTGGGTGCTTCCCCACCCTTTTTCATGTATAGAAAATACTAACTGCACACTCTGGAGTCAATGGCAAGGCTGCTTGCTCCAGGAGCCTGAAACTGAGAGACTCTATTTCGGATCACCTGTCTCCTGCTGGCATACCTGCACCCTTGGCAGTGGTGTGCGGATGGGGAAGCTCAGAATTATTCCATCTTGCCTCTGTTTCGTTAGGGTTTCATCTACGGAGTCTAAAGGTTTACATTTTTGTACTTGTTAAAATTTTAGAATAAATAAACCAACATTTAAAATGTATAAAAGTACCTGATGAACTATTCAAAGCCTCAAATGCGTATAGCTCTTAAGGTTGGTCAGCCCCTATTAATTCATGTCGGTAGTACTCATCCATGTTCATAAGTGAATGGGCGTGGCTTTCCTAGAGTCACTGGGTGTTTGTGGATGAGTTGTCTTGAGTGATTACAGGAAAAATATTATCAGCTGAATCTTGAGATCTTGAAGAAATTTACTTTTTAATAAACATGCTCACATATTAGGTGCTGGTTTTATATGATTATGCTCCCTTCTCTACCTCCTTTTCTTCCTTTCCATTTACTCTCTCTCTTTTAAATCTAGTTGTTTGAGATATTTAAGGATATGAATAATTTATTTTTAAAAGTTTATAATATAGGCATTATTTATTTATTTAATAAGAAAGAACTGTGTCCAGGAACAATTTACAGGAGAAAATAAATTCAAAACCATAAATTCAAAACCATGTTATTTCACAAAGGGATGCTATGCCCTAATCCAGAATTCATGTGAATTAAAGAAAAAAAAAAGGGAGTCAGGCAGAAGTAACACTCATTGAGCAACTTTGTCTAGGCACCCGCTCAGACTTCTTTATACAGGGTCTGGCACAAACAATGCCCCTTTTTATTACAAAATCTTTTATTACAAAATCATAAGCAAGTAACATAACAATACCACACTCAAGCACACCATATGACATTTTAGGTGAAATGTTCAAATTAAAACTATAAATTATTACACCCACATTATTACTCTACCTACCACACTCAAACAGGCATTACTTCTGCCAGACCCTGTATATGTTAGCTGTTCCCATTATTACAAAATATAAATTATGTACAAGAGCATTTTCCATTTTTGCATTTGCTGTCAACAAACCACAAAAGGAACTGGTACCCAAGTTCAATTATGATTTCCCTTTAGTTTCCTAATGGAATGATCTATTTCCTTTGTCTATAAGGTTCTTATTTATATACTTATTTTTAAATGTTCCAGTTCATCTCTGTTTTTATTATATGTTTCTTCAAATGCTTTTTCTGAAAAAAATATCTAAATAAATAAAATGAGGATTATGATAGATGCTATTGAAGGTAGCTTTGGACCAGGAATATTCTATTACTTTATAATGAGAGCATAAAAAGTTACCAGATATTCAAAATTCTCTCTTCAAGCCAGAGAAAACCTAATTTAAGGTTCTGGTGTTTCATGAGCATTTTTCAAATTCCAAGATTTGTAGGGGTATTTTTCTCTGAGAGTGAAATATAAGAATTTATAACAAATAAGACATCATTTGATAAAGGAAAAAAAATCTTGGAAAAGATTTTTGTCCTTGGAATGTTTTTGTTTCATCTTAAAAACACCTGTGCAAACTTTAGTTGTAAAATAAGATCTTGAGAAACAATTTTTTTTCATTTTGAGTAGAAGCAAGATATGACAGAATAATGGAGAGAACAGTAGACTGAGGCTCAAGGGAATAATCTGGAGTGTTTGACAAAAGCACAGACTTTGAAGATAGAAGAACATGGGTCGGAGTCCTGAATTTGCCAGTTTACTGACTGCCTGCCTCATATAATTTCCATAATTACTGACTCCAGTTTTCTTTACTATGAAAAGAAGAAAATTATAATTTACTTGGCTGTATCGTTCTGAGATATTAAGTACCTAATTCAGTGCCTTGCCCTTGGTAGGCTCCCCATAAATAGTAGGTACTATTATTCATTGTCAATGAATAATAATGAAATTATTATTGGTTTAAATTCCAGTTTTACCACTGTGTGATATTGGCCCTGGTTTAAATTCCAGTTTTACCACTGTGTGATATTGGCCAAATCAGTTTGCTTCTCTGATGAGTTTTATAATTCTGTTTTTTAAAAATATTTTATTTACTTATTTTTAGAAAGCGGGAAAGGAAAGGAAAGAGAGGCACATCAATGTGTGGTTGCTTCTCACATACCCGCTACTGGGGATCTGGCCCACAACCCAGGCATGTGCACTGACTGGGAATCAAACCATTGACCCTTTGGTTTGCAGGCTGTGCTCAATCCACTAGGCCACACCAGCCAGAGCAGGGGTTTAAAATTCTTGGCCATGCCCTGCTGGGGAGAATTTTGTGAGATGAATGTTAAGAATCATGACTCTCTTTGCTACATCTATCTCTTGTAAGTGTCAAGCACACCACGGATGAATCTTGGCTCTGTGGATTTGTGTCTGTGGATTTGTGGATCTTGTGACACTCACCAGCCATTTGACATTGGGCAAGGTGCTTCGCTTTGTGGGTCTCAGTTTCCAAATTTATGTTATAAGGATAACAATAGCACCTACCCCACAGCATTGTTGTAAAAGTTATGTAATTTCATTTATGAAATTGGCTAGTACATTATTAATATTTAATAAATCATAGGCATTAGTGATACTTGAGTCACTTTCAGAGGAATTATTAATGCTCGTATTGGAAAGCAATGCTGTTACAGAGGAGGTGGGTATGAGCTTCGGCATAAGCAGAATAAGGCTCAAGTTTTTGTGCTATTTTCCAACCTTTCATAGGTTGTCCATTACATAGCAATATTATTATTTACTTCTTCCAGTGATTGTGAGGGTAACCTCTTGACTTCCTATCACAATAGTAAGGAAACACACTAGGGGGTAATTCCATTTTCCTGGAACTGGAAAAGTATAATGGGAACAGTAATTCGAACTCAGAATGACTGAGGCTGTTTGTAATCCAGGATTCATCCTTAAACTCTTTAAGACTGCCCAGGTATGGACATCTTGTCCTCCCACTTTTTCAAGTTGAGAAACTAGAAAGGGGCTTCCTTTTGAATTTCTCCTCTGGCTCTCATGCTTGAAACAGACAGCTATTAATATTACCAACATTCATTTAGGGTGTGGTATCTACCACACATTTTGCCATACATTACTACACTCTATCTTCCTAATAACCTTGATGTTGAGCAGTATCCCTGTTTGACAAATGATTAAACTGAGGCTCCGAGATGAAGTGGCTGGCTTTAAGGTTACGTGACTCATGGGCAATTGAACAAAGACCTAAATGGCACAGTGCATTGCACCCTGACTCCTTCCTGTGAACCAAACATGAATCTCTTACTGTATCTACAGGGGCTGTGTCCATCAGTGGGGCCTGCCAGGATAGAAAAATGGAACTCCTGGTATTGACTCTAGATTGAAATAGGCACACTTGCTGTAGAACCTTGAATCTGAGTGGGGTAGGACAAGCTGGTTTCTTGCCAAGCAAGAGGATTTTTAGCTCTGACAGCAGGTTTGCATAGGTAGACCCCTGATCTGATGGCACTTTTTATTTTGACCCATTTGAATCTGTTCCCATGTGGTTCTTAAACACACAGAACCAATGGCAAAAGTGGTCACATTGGGGGCTGCATGCCTCCAAAGCAATTAATGGCAGATGAGATATTGGAAGTAGACCATATAAATTTCTGCTTTATACAGTCAGAGGCCCTGGGTTTCCCTCCAGGACAATTCTGTTAGGTTCTACCACAGTACAGTTGTGATATTATTTTCACATTCAAAACCTGCATTTTTGCATTTGTATTGGGTAATTGGGTGTTTATCTGCTCAATTTGCATAACAGGCATTCTGACATTTTTATGTGTAGCAGACGTGACTGTCATACTCAAGAAAACATGCAATTTCAGAATATGGCTTTATGATAATACCACAAATGGTAGACCCTTTTGGCTGTGTGCAGAGTTTTGTGAATACTCAATTAGCAGCAAGGAAATGGCTTATTATTGGCTGAGACATTTTCCACAGAAATATTAGAGTAGAATAATTGGTGGTTCATATTATGTTTTAATGTCTGCAGATTTTTAAGTATGGGTTTGTAATATTATTTCTTAATTCAACTATAGGGATAGTCGCATGTTCCAAGACAGACTTAATGGAGAATACGCTCTCTTATACAGATTTACTTTTTTGTCCCAGTACTGGACCCTTTGAAGTAGATTCTAAAGTTGTTTGTTTGTAAATTGTCATTATCTTGTGAATAATACAACTACTGCATTTTTTGTCTTATAAGGATTAATTTACTAAATATAAAGCTTTAAATATACCACAATATCAAAAACCCTGTTTTGGCATTCTCTGTTTTTTAGAACACTGGGAGCCTCAAAAATAGAAGAGAACTGGATCCTTCTTGACCTTCATAAGCTCTGGTTCTTCATTGTTTTTTGTTGCGTATAAATATTATCTCTCTGGGTAGAAGCTATATACTTCTAGGAAGCTGGGGTTTTATTTTGATTTGTTTTCGCTTTTCATTATTTTCTTCCTTGTATATGCTTTGGGTGTTTTTACTTTTCTTTTCATAATCTATGAAGAGGGACTGTAGATTATTGATTTGAGAGTTTCCCTTTTTATTAATGTATACACTTAGTATTATAAATTTGTGTCTCTACACTATTTTACCTATATCCTTCAGCTTTTTATATATTTTCATTATTATTCAGTTTAAAGTATTTTTAAAAATTGTTTCCCTTGAGTCTTCTTCTTTGATCCATGGATTACTTAGAAACATGGTGTTTAATTACCAAGAGATTGGAGATTTTCCTGCTATCTTTTTGTTACTGATTTCTAGTGTGATTCCACTGTGGTCAGAGACCACGCTGGGTTAGTGTACTACCACTGCCCAACAAAATCCCACAGGCTGGGTGGCTTCACAGAAATTTATTCTTACAGTTCAGGAGGCTACATGTCCAATGTCACAGTGCTAGCAGATTTAGTTCCTTCCGAGGCTTCTCTCCTTGGCTTGCAGATAGCCACCCTCTAGTGACCCTTGCATGGGCTTGCCTCTGTGCATACATGCATTTGGCATCTCTTTCTCATAAGGATACCAGTCACACTGGGTTAGGGCCTCACCCTTATGATGTCATTCAATGTGAATTATTTCTTTAAAGGCACAATCTCCAAATACAGTCGTGTTGGAGGGGGTTAGGGCTTCAACATATGAACTTCTGGAGATACAATTAGTCCATAACACACACTATGTATGACTCCAATTCTTTTAAATTTGTTAAGGTTTATTTTATGGTCCAAGATACGGTTTATCTTGCTGTGGGCACTGGAGAAGAACGTGTGCTTTCTGCTGTTGTTGGATGGTGTGTTCTATTAAACATCAGAATCTTTTCGTTGATGGTGTTGAGTTTTATACTTTTACTGATTTTCTGCTTATTTTTTCTGTTGTTGTTGAAAGAAGGGTGTTGGAATCTCCAGTTATGGTTATGAATTTGTGCATTTCTCCTTTCCATTTTATCAGTTTCATTTCACATATTTTGCAGCTCTGTTGTTTGGTGTATACACACTTAAGATTGCTGCATCTTCTTGGTGGATCAATTCTTTGTTCGTTATCTAATGTCTCTCACTGTCTTTGGTTATTTTCTATGCTCTTAAGTCTATTTTATCTGATATTAACATAGGCACTCTTACTACTTGCTATTTTAATACTTACCTGAGGATATGTTTATTAATTTGAGAGAGGGAGGGAGGGAGAGAGAGAGAGGGGGATAGAGAGAGAGAGAGAGAGAGAGGGAGAGAGAGAGAGACACATTCGTAGGTTGCCTCCCATAGGCAACCTGACTGGGGATTGAACCTGCAACCTTTTTGGTGCATGGAACAATGCTCCAACTAACTGAGCCACCTAGCCAGGGCTTGCTTTCTTTTGATTAATGTTTGCATATATTTTTTCATCCTTTTACTTCTATCTTGCCATATCATTATATATGAAGTGAGTTTCTTATAGACAGTGTACAGTTGGTCATATATATTTTTAAAAAACCACTCTGTCATCTTCTGTCTTTTATTTGGAACATCTGGACCATTTATGTTTGAAGTAGGAACAATAATTTCCTCCACATAGATTTCCACATACTAATCCTGAGAACCTATGAATTCATTATGTTATGTGGCAAAGGGAATTAAGGTAGCAGATGGATTTAATTAAGGTTGTTAATCAGCTGACCTTGATAAGGGGATACCTCATTATCTGAGTGGTAACAGTGTAACCACATGGGTCCTTAAAAGTGGAAGATGAAGGGGGAGAGTTCAGAGTGATGCACATGGAGAAAGATGTGATTCACCTTGAGGGTGGAGGACTGAACCACAAGCCAATGAATGCAAGCAGCCTCTGGAAGCTGGAAAAGGCAAGGAAGTGGATCCTTCACAGCCTACAGAAAAGAATGAAGACTTGCTGACTCCTTGATTTCATCCCAGTGAAACCTGTCTTGGCTTCTTACC
>PVKM010030606.1:0-17211 GCA_004027735.1 Carollia perspicillata
ACACAGACCTAATCTGTCATTGGATGCCTGACAGCTACCAATGACCTACCTTTGTTTTAAGGATAAAAACCGAAACCTTCGATGGGACCTACACTGTGGCCCTGGCCAAATCTTCCTGTCTAGTCTCCTCTTTGTCTTTCCACTTGACCCACTGCCCCTTCGGCTGCTTAAACACTCCCTCCCCCCTCAGGGACTCGGCACACGCTGTTCCCTCTGCCCGGTGTTTTCTTTTCCTTACTTATTAGATTCTTTTTTAAAATTAAAAAAAAATCCCAATTTTATTGAGGTATAATTGACAAATACATGCATATATATTTAAAATGATGATTTGATATACATAAACATTGTGGAATGATGACTAGGATCAAGATAATCAACACAGCTATCACCCCACAAGTCTAGCTCTGTGTGTGTGTGTGTGTGTGTGTGTGTGTGTGTGTTGAGGATGCTAAGATGCACTCACAGCAACTTTCAAGTATGCAGACAGTATTATTGACTACAGCCACGTGCTGTGCATTAGATCCTCGGAACTTCTTGTAACTGCAAGTTTGTCCCCTTTGATCTACTTCTCCCCATTTCCCTCTCCCCCAGACCTGGGAACCACCATTCCATTGTCTGAGTCTATGAAATCAGATTTTTAAAACATGTTTTTAAGACTCTACATTTGAGTGCTGCCACACAGTATTTCCCTTACTCTGGCTTGTTTTACTTAGCATAATGTCCTCCAATTTCACCCATTTTGTTGCACATGAAAAAAGTCCCTTCTTTTTATGGCTGAATAATATTTTAGTATATATGTATATATGTATGTGTACATATACACACATGTGTATATAGCACGTGTATGTGTGTGTGTGTGTGTATCGCACAGTGTCCACTCATCCATCAACAGACATTTAGGTTGCTTCCATGTCTTGGCCACAGTGATAATGCTACAGCGAACACGGGTATGCACGTGTCTCTTTGAGGCACTGATTTTCATTCCTTCAGATATATATCCAGAATCAGGACTGCAGGATGATACGCAGTTCTATTTTGGCTGGCTGCCCCCTCCCCCAAGGGCCTGCTACTGCTTCTATCAGGCAGAGGTCTCCACCAAGTTTCCTCTGTTTCCAGATTTAAATTACCACCCTCTCCTCCCTCCTCATGCCCTTAGGCTAATAGGTGCCGAGAGCAATGTAGTCACAGACTAATGGATGTCATCAACAATGCAGTGGGTCACATACTGCATTATTACTTGTGGTTCCCCTAATCCCTGCCCGCGGAAGGATCTTCGTAAACAGATACCATGTTAAACAATCCTCAAATTATTCTCTTAAAGTGTGCCATCTGTTTCCCCCAGGGACCCTGACTGAAACATTGCCCCAGGGACTTTTTCCTGTAACTAAAATCTACATCCCTGGTGCCAGAACTTTTCCTGATGGCCCACATAAGGGATTTTGCAATTCTTTGTATTTACAAAATTGAATGCTATTTGGTTATTGAAAAATCCTGTTTTTAAGAAATCAAGGCAGAATATAAAGAATATGTTGGCTTTGATCTCACTTTTATAAAACAAAACAAAATAAAACAAATGTATGTGTGTATAAAAGATTGAAAAGATAATGCCCCAGCATGGTACTAGTCACTCTTGGAGTGAAAGAAGTATCTTTTCTTTATGATTGCCTATGTCGTCCTAGTTTTCTGCAATAATCCTACATTGTTACTAAAAGGAAAAAAACATATATAATGCTATTTTAAAACACTTTTTATTTGATCCAATTATACAAATTATAAAATCATAGTTAATTAAAGTGTAAGTTAAATAAGACAAAGAAAGTATATTGCCTAGGGCACTACTTGTGACTGAGTAGGCATTCAATATGTCAATAATAATTTATTGTTCACAAATCCATATTTGATATTATGGAGACTCAAAATGAGCCACCTCAAGATATGCCTCAGTGGTTTGCATGACTTTGAGTACTTCAGGCACAGGCTCAAGAGAAATTTCTGGCCCTGCTGGTGTGGCTCAGTTGGTTGGAGTGTCATCCCATCAACCAAAAGTTTGCAGGTTCGACTCTTGATCAGGACACATCCTTAGGTTGTGGTTTCTTCCCCTGTTGGGGCATAGACAACTGATCGTTATTCCTCTCCATGTCTCTCTCTCTCTCTCTCTCTCTCTCTCTCTCTCTCTCTTTCTCTCTTCCTCCCTCCCTCCCTCCCTTCTCTCTCTCTGTCTGGAACAATAGATATATTAAAAAAAGACAAAGAGAGAGAAAATTTCTGCTCCTCCCTCTCACTACCTAGAAGAATCTCAGTTAGAGGCCTTGTCCATAAGGATTAACATAGATAATTTCTTTTGACTTATGTGTAGGGCAGCAAACACTACTTACTAAAGGTCAGTTCCTACTTACTAAAGGTCAGTTCTTATCATCCTGCAAGGACACTTTGAAGCCCCCAATGTGCAATACCTCATCCCTAGCTCAGAATATCTTGTATCACTCACTCCATCCCCTTTTTCTATTTCTACACCTCTCCTGCATGCAGGGTCTCTCACTCGCTCGTGTATGTGAGGTCCCTATATACATACGTATGCATTGAATGTGGTTATTTTCTCTTGCTAATCTGTCTCATGTCTATTTAATTATTAGACCAGCCAGAAGGACTTTGAGGGTAGAAGAAAATTTGTTCCTCCCCCAAACATACTTTTGTACCTTACAAAACAAAATAGAGAGAGTAGAAATTAGCCTTTTTTGGATGATGGGAATACGAATTATTATGTTGTACTTCATAGCATGATGCTGTGAACTCAGTTCAATCCTCTTGAAGCTGGCAGTTAGCAGTAAATGTGTTTAGGTATTAGATCTTTAGCGATATAGACAGGTATAGGTTTTAACTAAATGTTTCAATTGCTTTGGTTGTTACATATTTTATAGTCAAAGATTAAGAAAATATGTTAGTCATATCTTGGAGGCCTGCTATAAATAAAGTTCCAGGGAGGGAAAATGTTTCAGAGTATACTTTGCTTGAGATCATAGAAAAATATAGTTAGTTAAAGTTAAAGCAATGAGAGCTTAAGCAGTAACAAAGGTCACAAGATATACAGCTTCTGCTTTTTGCTTTAAAGATAACATTGCTGAAGCACAAGTTTGAATTGTTTGCAGAATCTTGGGTCTTCAGCCCAGTTCGATCACCCAACCGCAGTGACAAAGGCACCGGACAAGATGGCGTCAGGACCTGAATTCATCAGACCGAGGAGAACCGCTGAAGCTTGCTGAAGACCTAACCGTCACTTCTCCATCTGGCCACAGCCATCGGGTAAGCCGAAGATGGGCACTTACCAAGTACAAGTACATTCAGGAGCGATGGAGTTAGAAGCAGCTGATGGAATACGCTTCCTTCTCAGTGCGTGTTGCTAGCAGTACCGCCAGCTCTGTACGCTACACAGGGCCCCCCACTCCACCTGGCCAGATAAAGCACGCAGGCTGGGATACAAGGCCAAGCAAGGTTATGTCATATACGGGGTTCAAGTGCGCCACGGTGGCTGCAAATGCCTGGCTCCTAAGGGTGTGACCTACGTCAAGCCTGTCATCGTGGTGTTAACCAGCTGAAGTTTGCCCCAGCTTTCAGCCCATGGCTGAGGAGCAAACGGGACACATTGTGGGGCTCCGAGAGTCCTGACCTCTGACGGGGTTGGTGAGGATGCCACGTGCAAATTCGCTGAGGTTATCCCCCTTGATCCATCCCATAAGGCCATCAGAAGGGATCTTGACCCCCAATGGATCACCAAACCAGTCCACCAGCACAGGGAGATATGAGTGATGACACCTACAGGCCGCAAGAGCCGTGACCTTGAAAAGGGCCACAAGTCCACCATGCTATTGGTGGGTCTCGCTGTGTGGCTTGGAGAAGGTGCAACACTCTGCAGCCCCACCGTTACCACTAATATAAGTAATGTTTGTAAAACTCTTACCTCATAAACAATTGAGGACAGTCATGTCTGCTTAAGGGTGTTCTTTAATGTGTTAAAACTAGTTGTCTGCAGATTGTTTCGTGAATGTTTTGTCAAACTGTGAGAGTTAAAGTGCAATAATGCTTGAAGACTGTAAGAGATGGCATATCTGGTTTCTCATGAGATAAACGGTTTTGTCGTTGCTTTATCTTATCTAAGAGTATCTATGTCAGTGTTTAAAACGCTGTTCAGTAGAATAGGCATAAAATAAATTCTGTGAAAAGGGGGGGAAAAAAAGAACTGACCATGAGCTTCTCCCATGCCCCATAAACTCTAAACCCCTCAATCTTTGCCTTCAAAAACCCTGGATTACAGACCATTGGGGAGTTCAGATTTTGAGCACTAGCTCGTTGTTCTCCTGGCTTGATGTTCTGCCAAGAAAGTGCCTTAATTTCTCCAACGCAAAACTCAGTGTTCAGAGGTTGGCTCTGCATACAAGAAAATCTCTGAAGTGGGATCATCCCTGGGGAGATTGAGTGACTTCCCCGATGTCATCTACAGCTAATTAGTGCTCTCAGCTCACCCTTTCTCTCTAAAGACGTCCTCCCAGTGATCCTTCTTTCTCTCTGGAGAATACCCCTTTTCCTGTATTTGTCACTACCTGCAATTTAGGTAATCCTATTACAGGCTTTTCCATTAAGTGATTAAGTCTATTTCTTTCTTTATCACAGTAATCACAGACAATGTCTTCTCTCTCTCTCTCAGTTATATTTTGATTCTGGAAATTGAACTCATCAGGTGAAATGATGAGAACACAGTGAAAGGCAATCCAAAGGTTTCAGAGTAGAATTAAATTTCGTAAAGGATTAATGCGGTCAACCCTTCAAGCCTATTAACATGACTTGTACTCCCCTTCAGAAATCACACAAGTAAGTGTCCACTGTCACCTTTCTCCACCTTTTTATCCTAACATGGAATTAGACTAGATGTTTCTAATATTTGTCTGAAATGAAATTTTCCAAGAATGGTCCATAGACTTTTACCAAGAACATATTGTTGGCGTTTGCTCTGTCAGATACTAAAACATTCCATAAAGATATGTAATACAATGTACATTACTATGGAGAAACACATAATTTTAACAAAGGAACACAACTGAGATCAAGTATAAATAGGAGTATTAAGCACAGGGGAAAGAACATACAACTCCATAAATGGTGTTAAAACAGCTATCTCTTTGAAAAGAAATAAAATCCTTACCATACACTAAGACAAAAGTAAATTCCAGATGGGTCATGGAACTTAACAGTAAGGAATCATACAAATAATAAAAGCAAATATAAGAAATTTGTTTATAACCTTGATGAACACCATATACAAATACAAAACAATGACAAATAACTATGCCAAAATTGTCTTCTGCATGAGACTATAATCAAAATTAAAGCGAACTAAAACAATGATGTACCATTTTTCAGGATCAGATGAGCAAAAATGTATTAATAAAAGCACACCCATTGTGTGACAAAATGCGTACTCTGGTACACTGCTAGTGCGCATTTAAATCGATACAACCTTTTGGGGAACAATATCTGTTAGTTACAGTTTTAAATGTGTAATCCTTTCAGTCTAGAAGTTCCACTCCTATGCATCTATTCTAGAGTAATACCTATACACGTACATCTAAAGGCGATATGAGCGGTTCAGTGGAGTATTAATATTGATAAATATTCAAAAGCTATAAATCAAGTATTATATTATGTAACAATGTGTGTTGAACCAAATATGACATTTAATTGTAAGAAGCATTGTTATTTGTGTATTTTTGTGATTAAAAAAATAACGCTGACAAACCATGGCACAATGCTTTCTTATTACAGAGTTTATATATTACAGTTAGTGAAAGAGATCTTTTAGACTTTTATTTGACCCTAGATTTGTAAGTCACACATTGCTTTCGTGTAGTCATAAAAAAGTACATATAAAGGAAATAAACAGGTTAAATAATTCTTAAAACAACTTCACACTGAGGGCCTGACTCTTTGGCGTCAGTTCTGACGCAGAGTCATCAGCGACATGCTTTTCCTCGCCCAGTCCTGTGTGCCATTCAAAATGTGGTGATGTCATGGAAGAACAAGCGGCCAGAAGGGAAATAAGGGCAGGGCCCTCACCATTATGATCTAACAAAGAACTTAAAACAGGAGGCTAAAAGCAAAAGCTCACAGGTTGACCCAGTAATCCTGAGGCTGGTCGGACAAGGATGCCAGGCTTCTCGAACAACAAGTGAAACTATGAGAGTGTAGGAGGCGGGGAGCCCTTGAAGGTCTGTGTGTATCATCTCCACTAGCTGGGAAAAGGAAAACTGTGTATTCATCCATCCCAAGGCCTGGAGGGAGAAGGAGAGGAGGATTACAGTGCCCAAAAGAAGCAGCCCATAAACAGCTGCCTGCCTCCCATCTTGTACAAAAGGAGCAAACAGACCCTGGAGCAAGATCAGGATTCGGGCTAACAGACCCTCACCCGTACCTTTTAGGCAGTCGCGTCCCCACGGAAAGCTGGCACTATCTTCACCCGAGAATCAAAATGTAACTCCCTCACCCCATCCCACAACTATTTAAGTCCTCAGAACAAAGGACTTGTGACTGCATTTGGTCTCTTGGCCGAGGCTCTCTTGCCACACAGGTTTGGGGGAGAAGGGTGTGGCCCTGGCCACCAGGCCCCTGGCCACCCCTTTTTGTCCAGCTGGCCTGCGGCTACCTAGGTGCTGGCCACCCTTGCTTTTGCCACCCTTGCTCTGCGCACCCTTGCTTTCGCTCTCCCATTCACTAATAAACTTTGCTTGCATGCTAATAGGCTCACTGACCTATATAATTCCTTACTGCACTGGAGAGAAGAACCAGGGTTTCTCTGGTAACAGTGACACAGAATTTCTTTAAAAAGTGACCCCCTATTATAATTTCTGGGGTTTTCCACCAAGCCCCTAACACCCATTCTCAAGTTCTGATGCACATGTAAGTTCTGGTTGATGTGCATCAAACTCTAGGGGCATGGAGGGAGCACCAGGAAGTGGGCAGGGTCTGGCTGGGACTGCAGAGGGGCTTTGGGCTTGTAGAATGGTGGCTACCAGTTTCTGGGTTGAAGGAATGGCATAAAGCATCAGTTTCAAATATTTCCTTTTACTTCATTATTCAAGAGCATGTATTAGTGTCTACAAAATGCAGGTTCCCACCAGGCAAGAGGGTTACCTTCCGCGTGTCTCCCCATCAGTAGGTGTAGAAGGGACCAAACATTGCAATGCACTTCAATGAGTACAAAACCAGCAAAAACTGGAGTGGAGGGTCAGGGTGAGGATGGAAGGAGGGCAAGGGGAATTACAGCAGGAGATGGCATCATAGGTCAAGGACCAAATATGCAAATGCCCAGGGAAATGGTATTCAGGGCAGCCTCTAAGCAATGTCCTTTGAATGAATCCACAAATCTTTTTTTTGAAAGAGCTTTATTTTGGTCTATGGCCATACCACCCTGAACATGCCTGATCTCCTCTGACAGAACTTTATTTTGAATTTTTTATTTTTAATTTACATTAATTCTTCTGTTCTCTTAAGATATTTTCTCTTTTATTGGTTAATCGATTTTCTTTGCCCTGATATATGTTTTAACATTTGTTTAATTTCATTCACTGATGACCTGTCTGGTGACATTTCTTTCTTTCTGCTTTTTATTATATTTTTCTGCCTCAATATTAGATTACTGGTTTACTGTAACAGGACATAGCTCAGGAACAGTCAGACGGATGAGATGCACAGGGCAAGGTACGGGGGAAAAGGATGATGAGCTTCCATGCTCTCTGAGCAAGCGACTCTCCCTGAATCTCCACACATTCTCCATCCTGGAAGCTCCCATAAGTCTTTGATTTCCTACACTGTGTTTGACACGGTGCACTAAGCCCATCAGCTCTCACAGTGTTCTGTACCTTCCAGTTTGGTTGTCAGTAACCTCCATCAGACGTCATGCTCTTTGAGAGCAGAGACTGGGTCTCGCCCATAAATAACTACATTCTTAGCTCTAACACAGTTCCAGGCCAAGAGTAATGCCCACCTCCAAAAAATATGATGAATGACTATACTCTTTGAGCAAAGGCTGGTGTAATGTGCAGCATGAAAAGAAGACTGAGACTTCAGTCCTACCTTCTCAGAGTTTACATCTTAGTGAGAGTGAAAGATGATTTTTCCGTTATAATAAGTTGAGGGAGGGAGGACGAAATGGGGGATAAATAACCAGAAATGGGACTATAAAAGATAAGACCATTAATTCTCCTAGTGGTCCTGAAGATGATCTCTGTGGTCCCCAAATCATTAGGCCTAAGAGACACAAGAGAAGTAAGAAAGCGGAGGGTTCTGCCTCAGGGAGCCCAACCCCTAAAAAAGCCCAAGACTGTGCTACAGAAGACTGGATGGTTGTTAAATCCTAATTAACTAAGGACTATATTCAGATTATTGATTATTGTAGCAAGGAGTGGGAGGAGGGACTGTTGGGAACCACCCTGCCTGGTCTCAGGAGCTGCAACCCCCTCCATGGCTAAGGCTGAGTGAGTGACCTTCGGACCATAAGCCACTAAGGAGACAAAGCTTATCTTCCTGGCAGGAGCGCTGCTTCTGCTCCTTTTTTTCATAACTGGCCCCAATGTTTGATCAGTTAGCCAATGACAGGTAAGAATCCCCAAGGGGGGGAATGATCACGTGGAGGCCCCAGGGAAGGACTTGGGGGGCTATGGATTAAGGGGGTGAGGACCCTCGCCCCTTGGCTTTGAGAAGCCTGAGTCCTCATTTCTCCTAATTCCTTGGCTATCTTGCTTCCTCTGCCTGACTTAAGCCTGAAACAATGACAGAGGGCGGTGCAGCCCTGTGCTGGAAAGGGCAGGCTCCCCAGGTGATCAGGCCTGAGAAAGGATACATAAAATCCTGTGACGTCTGCTTTGCCAAGAATGCTCTTATTTAAATGATAAAAGCCCAAGCAGGAAATGAGTTTGTTTCCCAACGTTTTATAGCCTTTTAGCTGATAGACCCTAACTCAGAATAAGCTCTAACAGTTCTTTGTATACTGTCTACTGTGTGATCCTTACTGCCTGACAATGATTAATGAGCTGTACCTGTATTCTTGCACAAATCAAACCCAATAAAAGCTTGTCTAGGCAAGGGTCAGCACCCTCTCCCCTTGAGAGAGTAGCCAGGCCCCTCTACGTCACTGCTCCCTAGAGGGAGTAGCCATGCTGTCCCCTTTTCCTCCACAGGACTTGGAAGTCCATGTAAATTTGTTTCATATCTCATCCATGATGCCTCGGGCACTAGGAGACGGTGCCCACGTCAAGGGACACCGCAGAGGAGCCTGGAATGCCACCCAACAAGAGGGAGAAAGGCATCGTTTTTATAAGGCTGTAGTTCCCACTGAAGTTTGCAAGGACGGACAAACGGAAGTGGGGACCAGCTCAGGGTTGGCTGCTGTTTCTGAAGCAGGATCAGAAGTGGGATACACCAGGGACTAGGTTCTGTCTGTTGCCAGGGTATCCTGGCCAGTCACGGAGATACACTGTGGAATGACCTAACGTGGAAGGGTGGGACCCAGCAGCGGGAAACAGCAACGAGAAACCTCCTAGAAGCGGAGCCTGAGAATTGAAGTTCAAAATACAAATGGAAGATGCACTCCCGAGGAAACGGATGGTGGAGTGAAAAAAAAAATGTTTAAGATTCTCAGAAGAGTGAAGGGAGAACAGAATAATAAAACACCAAAGGGAAAACCATGATGAAATTAAAATCTCCATAAACAAGATAAAATCTAGAATGAACGCTGTTTAAAAAAAGAAGAAAAAAGACTTAAGGAATAGTACTGTTTAATTTATCCAGAGCACCCACAGAGACAAAAAGGTTGTTTTAAAAAGGCGGTAAAGCAGCTAAAAAACAGCAGGAGGGTAGTTTGAGACATTCTGACATACATTTAATAGTAGGTGAATGATCACGCTTGTTATATGAATCATATTCAATAAAGATGTTTAAAAATATATCCAGATCCGGATATGTAGGAGATCCAGAAGAGAGAGCGTGGAGGGAATACTGGTGAAGCTGGACTGATCAGACAGCAGCTGATCACTTTCTAGACCTGAACAAAGTCTTAAGTCCTCAGAGAGAAGGCCACACATTCTCTCAGCGACTCTGTGAAACCGTAAGGGACAAGAAAAACGTCAAAACTACAATACGAAACGATAAAGTATTCGTAGTTGAGGTCTGCCTACCCCTTTAATATCACTCTGCTCTCCACACATCAGCCCTATTCACAGCTTGGTCTGTGGGTAGACATCTGTACCCACCTTTGTATCTTTACACGAAAGCACAGTTCGACGGTGTGTGTCTGTGCTTTGTTTTTAATTAATGCAGGGGCTCTCGCATTTGCTGTACAGCTTTCTCTTTCATGTAGCACAAAGTTACACAGAGCTTGACAAATAACTATTGGACTCCATTTTATTCTTGTGATAAAGTTTTTCATCTTTCAAATGTTATCTTAAAGGAACATTTGTTAATTTTTTCCAAATTCAGAGAAAAACAAAGGGGAGCTCATAATCCCACGGCTCACTTACTGGCATTCATTAAATAAGAGTAACAAATATTCATGGCTAGAAAATGGAAATGGTTCAGAAAAGAACATGATAGCAAGCGATTCTTTCAGAAAATATTACTTTATGGACATATATTATGTACACTATGGATTTTGCTTTTGTTTTAACAGTTAACACAGAAGGAAGCCTTGTGACATTGTCCCCCACGTTGGTTTTTCATCACTAGTATGTCCCAGAGAGCTCCCCGTGTTGGTGTATATAAAGCTACAGCGTCCTTTGCTTTCTAACGGATTCATAACATTTTATAAAATGCAACATATTGTATGCGAATACAACCATTTACTGTATATGGAATAAACATAATCATTCACATCCTCCAAAGATCCTTTAATATTCTTCTAAGAACAATTTATGTTGTTTCCAGAGTTTGCTTCAGAAGCATGGCCCCTGCTGAACATCCTTGTGCCTTCATCTCTGAACCTACGTGTGAGCATTTCCACCAAACAGATTTCCAGAGTTGGAACTTTGAGTTAAGGCTCACGGGCACTAACATTTCTGATGACTCCTGTCCAATATTCCTCCCTCAAAACCGCGCCATTTTACACCTCTTGTAACGAGGTGTCTGAGAGCTTCCGTCTCCACTTCTCATCAATATGGGATGCTATCAATTAAAAAATCCTGGTCTGCATGAATAACTAAAATATCGTATGATGTTAAATGGCACCTTCCTCGTTACTAGTAAGAATGACAACATTTTATGGGCTTAAGGATCATTTGAACTTCTTTTTCAAGTCCATATTGTGGTGTGTGTGTGTGTGCATGTTTAAATAATTTGGTGTTTGTCTTTTATTTGTGATGATATCTTTGTACCATATCAAAGCTTGAAATCTTTAGAAATCTAATGATCAACCCTTTCCTTATGAATTTCAGGTTTAATGATTTTCTTATTAAAAAAAACCTTCTACATGCCTAAGGAAGTGTTGTTTTACTTTTTATTTCTAAGGGTTTTTTTTTAAACATTTAAATGTTAGGTTGGGATATAAATAAAATTTTAATCTTCGAATCCATAGCCAATCATTCCAGCATCATTTATTGAACCATTTTTTCCTTCACTGCCTTGAAAGGTCACATTCATAACGTACTAAACTCTGACACCTGTGTACATCAGCGTGTGTGCGCGCGCACGCCGCAGGTGGAGATCTCAGGTCTCCTCCTGCCAGGTAGTAGTTACCAGTAACTGCAGCTCTTACACTCTGGACTCCCACCGTTGTTTCTGCTCCCGGGGTGCTTCCAGTGGGTGCCTGGGGGCAGCAAGTGCACTAAGGTAGGTCCATCTCTGGAAGACAAGATTCTTCTGACAAGTGACATTAGCTGGAAGACTCCCTGTTGGCCTTGTTGAAACTTTCTCTTTTTTCAGCTTTATTGAGGTATAATTGACAAATAAAGTTGTAATATGTTTAGAGGGCACAACACGATGCTTTGATACATGTATGGATCGTGAAAGGATTCTCACCAGTGAATTAACACATCCATTGCCTCACATATTTCCTCTTTTTTTTTTTTTTTGGTAAAAACACAAGTTCTACTTTCTTGCATAGTTCAATGATATAATACAGTGTTATCAAGTATAGACACTATGTTATACTTTAGATCAGCGACATTCAACTGGTGTGCTGCAAGAACTTTTAAAACATGCAATACTGGACTATTTAGTTGGGAACACTGACTTCTTTTCCCTTAGACTGTCAAATAAAAAATGACAACGGCCAACACAATAGCCATTTGGTGTAAATGAATCAAAATTACACCTATTTTTTTCATCAGATCAGGAAAAAAATTTTTTTTGGTGTTCTGCAGAATTTTAGTAATTGGTTTATATGTGCCACGAAATGAAAAAGGTTGAGAATCACTGCATGAGATTCTCAGGCCTGATTCATCTCATCACTGAAAGTCTGGACCCTTTTCCAACCTGTCCCTATCTGCCCCAACCCCCAGACCTCATAGCCACCATTCCACTCTCTGGAACTTTCTTGAAACCACGTGGCAGGCTAAGTAAGTAAGGCCTTCCTTCTCTCATTCCCATGGGGGATCTACATGGGGGTCCGACTGTGCATTCCCAGGCCCTTCTGCTCGCTCTCATTTTCCCTCATAGGTATTTTCCCCAGTAGATGGGAGATGTCTCATCCCATCTTGGTCCTCAGTGAACCTGGACTAACAACGTATGTGGGTCTCTTTTGTTTCATGGAGCTACCTGTCTAGCCCAGGTCTAACATCACAGAGTCTTAATTACTATAGCTTTATGGTATATTTTTAGATTAGGTGGAATAAGTCCCCCACATTGTCTTTGTCAAAATAAGGAGAAGTGAGCAAAAGCAGGTTCACAGTTGTGAGTGACATTGTTTTGAGTTAATAAAATGATTATAATAATCATAACCTGCATGTCTGGTTCCATATGAACAACTGTAAACCTACTTACAGTTGTCAACTGAGCTCCCCAGCCAGGGAAGTTTTTTTCTTTTTAATTAATGGTGCACATGATGACAAAAAAATATATGAAAAGTATGTTTCCCTCCCATCTGTGACCCTTGGCTCCCGAGGTTCTCTTCCCAGAGGAAGACACCTTTACTAAATCCTTCTGTAGCATTCCAGAAACATTCTAGATATATATGCATGCATATGTGTGTGTGTCCATCTATCCATACATCCATCTCTTCATTCCTGGACCTGTTAGCATATTGTGCACCCTGTTCTGTTTGCTTTTTCACTTAACAATAGATCTTGGAGAGCTTTCAGTGTCAATATTTATAGTTCTGACTCATTCTTTGTAATAATTACCTAGCATTCTACTGTTCCTTCCCAATGCACATTTAAGTAATTCCCAGTCCTGCCCTGGCTGCTGTAGCTCAGTAGATTGAGCACAGGCCTGCAAACCAAAAGGTCACTGGTTCGATTCCCAATTAGGGAACATGCTTGGGTTGGAGGCCAGGTCCCCAATAGGGGGCACACGAGAGGCAACCACACATTGATGTTTCACTCCCTCTCTTTCTCCCTTCCTTCCCTCTGTCTATAAAAATAAATAAAACCTTAAAAAAAATTCCCAGTCCTTTGCTATAACAAACAATGCTACAGAGAATCAAAGAACTTCAGATTTATCTTGTGAAGTTACATTTTTAAAAATCCCCTTGAGATTTTATGTAGAATTGCCTTGAAATTTATAGATTCAATTTGATCACTATGTTTGGGTCTTCCCAATTAGGTCACACAGTTTGTCTTTCTTTCCATTTAGTTAGAAGGACAAACTTTTATATCTTTTGGCCAAGTTTTACAGTTTTTATAAATAGGTCTTGCTTTTCTATTAAATGTTTTCCTAACTTTTGTTTTGTCTTGCCAATATTGTAAGTGGAAACTTCCTCTTATACAACATTTTGTTATTAGTTTTTCTTGATTTTTAGGAAACTCTTGATTGCCACGTGCAATTCCCATATCGAGTCTCCTCTCTAATCTTTCTTATAGTTCTAATAGTTTTTCAGTTGATTGCTTTAAGTTAATAGTGCCTAAGATAGAGGCACTATCTTAGTGCCTCTATATAGTGCCTAGCATATATGAGGACCAAGAGGAGAAAGACAGCCTCCTTTGATTGAGAAACTTTTTAAAGCTCAGAAAGACTGGAAGTAGCAGGAGCAAAGCATTGATGGGGCACGACTATATGATTATGACACTTGGTTCTAGCTGGTGGTAGAGGCAGTGGTAAGTAAGGTGTTGTTGATATGCTACATAAAGTGGACTTTACTGTCTAGTTAGTGGAGACCCATTAAAGAGCAGAGTGAGCTCCCCTTACCCTGTAAGCACGCATTACCGAGAGCTACAATAAGATTTTCATGATTGTAACCACCAGCAGACACTTACTAGGCACCTGCTTCGTGTATAACACTCAGATAAAAGTTTTAGAATATTTTCTTCCCTTTTTTTTTCAAGTGACATTAAAGGTAAATGTGATGCAAAAGGGAAACGTAAACATACACAAAATAAATGCCACAGAGTTCAAAGGAGAAAGAGAATGCTATAAGCGGGAGTAACTGAGGAAGGTTTCTTGAAAAATTAATGTTTGAAAATGATCTTGAAGGATGGGTAGGTCTTAAGTACAGTATAGAAGGTGAGAGATATTCTAGGCAAGGCGGGTAGCAAAGTGGGAAATCACATGATGACATCAAAGACAGAATTAGTAAAAGAGAAGTCAGTTGAACCAGTGGATTGAACCAATTTACCTTATTTGATTGACAGATGAAAGTAATGAAAGATTAAAAAATTTGATTACAGATAGGGACTTCCAGCCAAGATTGAGGTGTAGGAAGATATACTTTGCCTCTTCACACAACCAAAAGAAGGACAATGACAACATTAAAAACAAAAAATAACCAGAACTGCCAGAAAATCAAACTGCATGAAGTCTGACAACAAGGGAATTAAAGAAGAAGCATTCATTCAGACTGGTATGCCGAGACAAAGAAATATGGTCCCAATGAAAGAACAGATGAAAACTCCAAAAATAGAACTAAGCAATGAAGATATAGCCAACCTATCAGATGCATAGTTCAAAACACTTGCAATCAGGATGCTCACAGAAATGTTTGCGTGTGGTCACAAAATAGAGGAAAAAGTGAAGGCTATGTAAAGTGAAATAAAAAATATATATACAGGGAACCAACAGTAAGGGGAAAGAAATTGGGACTCAAATGTTTGGAGCAGAAGGAAGAAATAAACATTCAAGCAGAACAGAATGAAGAAACAGAATTCAAAAAAATAAGGAGAGGCTCAGGAACCTCTGGGACAATTTTAAATGTTCCAACATCCGAATCATAGGAGTGCCAGAAGGAGAAGATGAAGAGCAAGAAATGGAAAACTTATTTGAAAACATAATGGAGAACTTTCCCAATCTGGCAAAGGAAATACACTTCCAGGAAGTCCATAAAACTCAGATAGTCCCAAAGAAGTTGAACACAAGGAAGCACAAACCAAAGCACATTATAATTACATTACCCAAGATGAAAGATAAGGAGAGAATCTTAATAGCAGCAAGAGAAAAGGCGGCAGTTACCTACAAGGGAGTTCCCATAAGACTATCAGCTGATTTCTCCAAAGAAACCTTGCAGGCAAGAAGGGGCTGGAAAGAAGTATTCAAAGTCATGAAAAGCAAGGACCTACATCCAAGATTACTCTATCCAGGAAAGCTATCATTTGGAATGAAAGGGCAGATAAAGTCCTTCCCAGATACAGTCAAATTAAAGGAGTTCATCATCACTAAGCCCTTATCTAAGAAAAAGAAGAAGATTAAAACTATGAACAGAAAAATGACAACAAATTCACAACTATCAACAACTGAACCAAAATGACAACAATAACAAAAACAAACTAAGCAAACAACTAGAACAGGAACAGAATCACAGAAATGGAGATCACACAGAGAGTTATCGGCAGAGAGGGGTGGAGGGAGAATGGGGGAAAAGGTACAGGGAATAAGAAGCATGAATGGTAGGTACAAAATAGACAGAGGGAGGTTAAGAATAGTATAGGGAATGGAGAAGCCAAAGAACTTATAGGTATGACACATGGACGTGAACTAAGGGGGTCAGAATGCCATTCAGAGGGATGGTACAGGGCGAAGGGAATAAAGGGGAGAAAAAAGTTGGACAATGGTAATACCATAACCAATAAAATATACTTTTAAAAATAAATATAGCATATATTTTAAGAAAAGATTAAAAATTTTTTTTTGAAAATACTGGCTTCTACAAAAGTAGTGCTCAACATGAACTTAATTTGACATTGCTTTGGAGAGGCTGCAAACTGGTAGCAGAGAGAGTAGCCTGGACTGAATAAGCAATTCATCAAGGAATTACGAATGGCAGACTATCAATTAGGAGTTGAGCTTTGTGTTATTGTTTCATGTAACAGAAAACTCAAGTAATTGTAGCTTAAGTAAGATCTTCTAGAAAAGATTTTCATCTGAGGTACTGAGCCAGCTCAGGGGTTTTGAGGCCATGGTCTTTTTAGTTCCCTTAGCAAAAGCTTCCCTGTGCTATTCCCTGTGCTTTTCCCTTGGAAAAGCTTACAAGTTCCCTGAGAGAAGGAACTGTCTCTCCTCCAAACTGATATATTAAAGCAAATGAGGTCATAAGGGTGGGGTTGCCCAATCCGACAGGACTATGTGGTCTTCTAAGAAAATGAGAAGAGGTTTCTCTTTCTGTCTGCCATGTGAAGAAGACGCTGTGAGAAGGTGGCTATCCCCACGCTGGGAAGAGAGCACTCACCAGGAAGGGACCATGTTGGTACCCTGATCTTGGACTTCCAGCCACTAGAACTGTGAGGAAATTACTTTCTATCGTTTAAGCCCACTAGTCTTCAGTATTTTGTTATGTCAGCCCAAGCTGACAAATGTTCCATGTTTGTTCCCATGTTAGTTCCTGAGTTTCATTGCAGAACCAGCAGCCACCATCTCCGTTTCAGACGGAGTAGGAGGAAAACATACCAGCTGTGTCTGATTCCCTTTTAAAAGGCCTTCCTGGAAGTCCCAACACATGTTTTCATCTTACTGTCCAGCACTGCAACAGACAGCGACCCTTATGTACAAAGGTGACTAGGAAGGAAAAGTACAAAGGTAAGTACAAAGGAA
>PVKM010030607.1:0-17201 GCA_004027735.1 Carollia perspicillata
AGACAAAATATGGTGCTCAACAAGCTCCCCACTATCTCCAGCTTGGCACAATGTCCGTGGGTAATTAATTAACCATGTAGTTGAGGTCCAGACAGAAGTGTGTACACTCCACATGGGAATCTGGCATGACTTGGAGAGCCTCTAACAGTGATGCAGTGATAAACTAAACTCTCTGGTAAACCCAAGTCAGAAGGCCATTGCAACCTATTTCTCGACTTTTAGAAGGGGTTGGTGAATGTGCCAGGAGGTTGCTGAAGTGATTGCAACTCCAGCTTAGGAGAGGTTTGTAACAAAAAGCAATAGTAATAACAGTTGAAACTCACACAGTGCTTAGACTGTACTAAGCATCGCTCCAACACTTTACATTTGCAGTTTTGACACATTGAATCCTTACAACACCCTAAAATAGGGAAGGAGAAGAGAGTGTGCCAGCTAAAGGAAAAATGCACCAAGACCCAGGGGGTGTGTGTGTTATCATGAATGAGCGAATGAATTAAAAACCCATACATGCATAATTAATTAGAGCATCATGATGGTGTTAACGTAGTAAGACATAGCATAAAGAAGAGAGTGGTGTTCAGGATTAAATACACTTAGGTTCAAATTCCAGCTTAAGCAGGTTATATAACCCTTCTGAATCTCTCCATTTATATGATTATACTAATGTTTATCTTATGAGAATTTTACCACAATTAGATAACAAGTGGAAAGCACTTAACTCACTGGCCGGTATGTAGCAGGCATTTTTAAAAGGGTAGTAATTACTGAGAATCTAGTTTTCAAATCTCAGTTCTACTGCTTACTTACTTTGTGTAGCCTTGGGCAAGAAACTGCTTTGGGCCACCTCGGTCTCCCCTTGAGCACTTCGTGTCCAGTGAACAAATGCACACAAGACCCCTAGCCCCACTGCCTGGCACACAGGAAGCATTGAATAAATGATTGTTACTCTAATTATTATTAGTATTACTTTCCATTACAAATATATTTTTGTTTGGCACTTATTCCATGTAAACAGGTTGTCTATGCTTAAAAGTTAGCTTTCTGAAAGAAATTAGATAATTTTTCAGCTGTAAAACATCTTTATTTATTCTAGAACACAGTTAAACCTTTCTTTTAAAAACTACATCCAATTACAGCTGACTACCACAAGGTGGCTCCAGACCATTTCTATTATTTACCAAGTACTAAATCATCGTTCAGAAAGAGTTGTTTTTCAAACAATCCCATGAGAATAACTGTGTTTGCATTGTGAAGAAATATGGCATTATAAAACACACACTTCTTTATCCTTTTTTCCTCATGCTCTTGTTAAAAGTAGATACCATTTCAATTCAAGAATACATATCCAGACATAGTCCAAAAGATAACTTAATCATGGTTGATGTTCATTCAATCATATAATTTTACTGTATTAATATTAGTGTCTGAAATTATATATTTCATCTTTGTTCATTTAAGTGTGTATACTATCTAGCAGTTTTTACAAATAATACCAAAATCTAATTCTTAGGAAATATCAGAATGAAGAACTGATTTTTTAAAAAGTTTTTATTTAAAAGATGGATTTCAGAACACTTCAGTTTTTGAGCTCTACTTTTTAAAATAAATGAAATCCATGGGCCTTCCATGATGCTTTCTGCGGTCATTGCTTTCATAGTTCAAGCCTCCATGAGGCTTCAGATAAATTTATTTAAGGATGAATCTGGAAAGGTACAGGCTCCACAGAACCGGCCATGTGGGAGTGCTTAGCGCTGCCTCTGTGCTGTCTTTGTTTACTCCATATTTTTTCAATTTAAAATGCTACCACCACTGATTGTGGGAGAAGACGTATTCTCATCCATCTCCCCAGCAAGCACGAGAGAGACTCAGTTGCTGCGGTTAAAGCCTCTTCCCCGGCTTAGTGCTGGGAGTGTGTTTGTAGCATTTTTTTCTCCTAGAAATTGGAGCTTCTCTCTCTGTGAAAACTGCTGGCTTGGCCGTAGTTTACCTCCAGAACGGACTTCTGGACCCATTGTGAAAATGTTTCTTGCTGGCTCCAAATTTTCAGTTTCAATTGTCTCTATTACAAGTTGCTATTTATGTAAATCTCATAATACACACTACTTTTACATCAGCAAAGTCCCTTCTGAGAAGGACAATCAGAACATGACACAGACACACGTGTGTAAGCACCTTTTCTTTGGTGTTTTTTATTTTATATCTATGGATTACACTATCTTCTTTGCATCCGGATTTGAAGTTGGGGTCCACACAGAACTTCTCGAGAAGTTCCATAAACAGCTTCCCACAGTTTCTACTCTCTTGAGAGACTTCACAGCTTCAACCCTGCATACATTTGGACTGGACTCAGTGCATTTGGGGTCATGACCCCCGCCTCAGGGATTCTGAAGAATCGGGTCAGGGAGGGAAAGTGAATGAATGTAGGGGGCAATGGGGGTGAGAAGGAATTTGCCCTAGGAATGGATAATTAATTCATTTAGGTTGGGGGTCAGCTTGGCTTTCAGGACATTAGGGTTTAAGGATCTCATAGTCAGGAGCCTAAACGAGCTAAAGGATTCTACCACCTGCACTGCTGTGACTCCCGCGTAGTTTTTGCATTCAGAACAGAAAGAGGCTCGTGTCATCTGGAAAGCCTGCGTGATGATGAACCTGAGATGATGACATATCGGAACCCGACGGTGGGCTTGTCTGTAACACAGCTCCGGAAGCCACGGGGGCTGCAACCGTGTCCACGCAACGGAGGACTTGCTGAGGTTACCACACATCCAGAAGCTGTTCTGCCAAAATCCAGAAGGAGACGAGACATCCTCCTGAGGGACCAGTCAGAGACCTGGAATACGGCACAAATATAGAGACGTCATTTCAGGAGAATAAATAGGTAGGGCGACCACTTTGTTAGAAAAGCTGGGAGCAGGAAGAACTTTACCAAGCTTTGTGTAATTTGGAGCACAGGTAACTACAGCACAGACATCGTAACCCTGAGGAATTGCAGATGGAGAGAGAAATCGTTGCAGTGATTAAGTCAATGACGTAAAAAAAAGAAAAAAAAGCACCCTCACTGGGATCAGTTAAGGATGTGAATTCAGGCCCACAAACTAACAAGAGGCTAGGCTGCATCGTCTGCTCAGGTCAGAGATGTCTCTTTTCGTTAGTGGGGGTGAGTGTGTGTGTAGGTAAAATACGGTTTTAGAGCATGCTGTAGTTAATTAACCCAGAAGAGCCCTGATTTCAGAACTCCCAACTTGGTCCTTATTCCAAGTCCATTATGAAATCTCTCTAAGATGTATCAATGGAAGCAAACGACACTTTCTACCTCAATGGGATCCTCTTGTCACCTGATTGATGCCTGGTGGCTTATATCACAGAGACCCTAAAAATTGCGGAAGTCAGCAGGGACCAGGGTGAAAGAAACAAGGCAAAACATTTAAGGTGACACTCAATCTCCAGGTTGCGCAAGTGCAGAAACAACACCCCATAGTGAGTGCTACCTTAAAATTTGGATCTTAAATTCCTCTTTGCTTGCCTCAGTCCTAGTTCAAGCTTCCTGGGTTTTTTTCTCCCAATTTGGCTTTTTCATCAAGTCCAAGTGGCACATATTTGGTGTTGTTGCCACTGTTTTCAGGAGCAATCTTGGCAGGAAACACTGGATTCTTCACCTAGATCGTTGCCAACATGTCTCCTTACGCCACCGGCTGTTCCATGAGACAGAGAGGCAGCTTCAGCTGTCTTACCCACCCAGCCCAGCAGCTGCCTGGGCCTGTTCCAGGCAGCACACAACAGGTGTGTGTTTGTGTGTGCGCACGCACGCACGCACCAGAGAAATGAGAGACATACCTTCAAGAATGGTCAAGAACCTACCTAAGCTGTTCTTTAAATATTTTTCCACAAAATCCCTTTATAATTTATCCTTATTAGTAATATAGTTAGATGGTGAAACACATATGTTTTTCAAAAGCAGTTAAAAACACCTAGCAACTGTTTGGTACTTATACAGCTCATATCCCAATCTTGAAAAACAAATACTTTAAAGACCGAAAAGATTATTTTCCTAACTTATGTACTTTTAAAACTGAAAGAAACCTTAATGAACTTCTATTTCACCCTTTTACTTGTATATATGTTTGAAAGGTGCATTTGATTGCAAAATAAAATTTTACTGGAAGCGCTGTGAGAAATGGTCAAATGCTCTTAACCATTCAATTAAATGTTGAGTATGTGAAAGTCTACTATGTACCATGAAGAATGAAATGAGAGGTAGGGGACAATGCACATGTGTCTTTTCTGAGTCTGAGCATAGGGGAAAAGGACAAATTTTAAAGCTAATGTGATTTGATCGTGTGGGAGAAATTACGAAGTTAATGAATCAGTACTGTCAGAAAATTGCCCAAGCAGAAAGCACTCCGACCCCAGTAAGAATAGAAGTTACTCCGAGCTTCTCTGCTGTTGGAAATAAGACAGTGTGAGCACAGGACATAAAGCCAGGATTTGTACCTGGGATGGTTATGAATTCGTGATCTAGTAGCATTTTCAATTGGACTCTTTCAGCTATTCAAAGACAGTAACTTTAGGAAACAGAATATATTTTCTACATGAAATGAGTTTTGGAACTGAGTATCTCTTTCTAAAACTCAAGTATCATCTCATCACATTAGTAAATCAACATACTGAAATCAACATAATAATATAAAATATACCATGAGATAATAATCGGTGGTAAATGGCTGAATTTTATTCAATTCAAAGTAATGAAGCTTCTTAGAAAACTTTTGCACATATGCAGACCATCTTTCTCCCAGAAGTCATTTAAAATCAATATTTTTGAGTTATATTTAATGGGTTCTCCTATTGTTACATATTGATTGAGATAAACAAAATTAGTAAAACAAGATACCCATTAGAATACATTTGTACGAAGTTTCAGATTTAAGGCTTAAAAATATCACTACAATCACTTTAAATGAAAAAGAAAACATTTGAAATACTAGATAGAAAACTAATGGTTCTAATTTAAAATAATATGAGTTTTTTCAGATCACAGAAGAAATGCATGCTTCCTTTAGAAAATGCAGAAATGGAAGGAAGGGAATAAGGAAGGAAGGGAATAAGGAAGGGAGAAAAAGGAGGGAGGGAGGAAAGGAGAGAGAGGGAGGAAGAAGCCAGCAAAAATACACATGTACCCAGTGAGCAGGTCTGAAGTGGCCTAAACGTTCTGAACTTGAGTAGGACATGCCTGTATAGACAATTATGCACTTCCACCTGTCATTAAATCAGAGAGTTTTCGTTCTACAACCACCTTCTTCCCACTTCTTCTAAATTAAAATCTGTTTCTATATCATACATTTTTATGTAAGGTCAAGAAATTGTAATCAGTGAGGTGAATGGTACAAAGTTCAATTACTGAATTTGGAGTCAGGATATGTGAAATCTAAGCCTGGGCTGGTCTTTAAATGAGGCTTAAGTCCTGCCTGGTCTCACAGGCCCTTCCATTGGTGGAGACTCAGATTCTTTGGAAACTCTCTACATCCCTTATGAACTTCATCCACTATTTAAAAATCATTTTTAATTTCCTATATAGAAGCCATCACTCCCTGATAGTTTCTTACTTGTTTGCTTATTGTCAGCATTGCCCAGCTACAGAGTGGCCTCCAGGAAGGCAGGACCATTCTCTGCCACACCCACTGCTGCATCCCCATCACTCACACCTGCTAGGTAGCAAGAGGTCAGTAAAAGCCCTGTATAACCTAAGTCTAAGGTAAGTTTTTCCCCAACATTTTTAGAAAAGACAATAACCACCTATATTTGAGTTCTTACAGTCTCTCATGTTAAGTATCACTTTCATAAGCCATAAAATACTGGTGAGGAGAGCAACATTAGCCAGAAACTTCACTGTTTTTACTACAATTAATGCTAATTTTGGTGTTTACAAAGACTATCTGTAAAAATTAGTAAAAAGAAGGCAAAAAAGGTTAACAATTTCAATAACTTTTCCTGGGTTTTGACAATACTTTTGCAAAAGTTGGAGGCCGTTGTAAATAAGACTTTTAAAGGTTACTTTAAGAAACAATAGTGGTTATTGAAATATAAACCCAGAAAACCTAAAGGAAGAGTAGAAATGAAAATAAGACTGTACCAATGCATGTGAACGGGAACATCACACATAATGCTATACCTCCACACAGCTGACACATGAGTGAAGCTGCTGCAGTGATCAGAAATATTCCCGTGATGACAAAGACCCTGACGTCAAAGATGCCTTTGAAGAGGTTGAGCAACTTTGTGTGTGACTGGAGAAAAAGTAATATTTCTAAATTACTAGATTTAGATCATATATTGTAATTTAAATGTGTGTGACCGAAGTAGTAAATTATATTCTATAAATAGAAAATTCACCTTTTGCCAACATCCTTTGAAGGTTATATTTTCACAATAGCAAAAACTTTACTTGGAGAAATCTTCTCTCTGTGATAAAAATAAGTCTATTTTTAAATATATCCTGCTATGCATTGTGTGGTATTTCAACATGAAATTATATTCTTTTCAGTTCTGTATAATACTATACTATCTTTACCCTTTGCTTTTAGCTACTACTTCCATTGTCCTTTCAGAAACTCTTAGTAAACAATTTTGAGATCTTTCTATTGTCTATCTGTCTCTTAACTGCTACTTTTTATATATATTTCAATGTCTTACTTTTTGGGGCTGGAATCTGTGTGTATTTTTCGGTATCTTTTTCCCATTTTAATATTTTTCTCTTCAACTGTGTTTAGTCTTGAATTAATACTCTTTATTATTTTTCTACAATAACGTTTTTCATTTTAAAGGATTTTACTTGAGTATATGCTTTTGTTTTTCATAATCATAATATTCTTAGAATTACTATTCTTTCTTTTTTCTGTCTGCAGAATCTGGTTAAAATCTTAAAAAGATGTTTTAATTTTTCATATTGCTTTATTTTTTATTCCTTCCAGAGTGAATATACATACTAATCTTTAATAATCTTGTTTATTTTTTCAGTTACAATATTTCTGAGAGACTTCGGACCTTTCTCGTTTTCAACCTCATTTTGATGGGAGCCGTTTTCTCCTGTGTTCTTTGCATGCGTTTTCACGCTCTCTCTTCATGTTTACCTTGCCCACAATGCACCACCTAGAACTCTGGGTGCCCCGGTACAGAACGAAGTCGGGTACAGGTGACACCGAGCTTACAAGGAACGATGTGGGAGCAAATGCAGGTCTGGGCACTGTGTCAGTGGGCAGGTTGGCACAAGTCCTGGGCACAAGGCAGTTTGTTCTTTCTTCCTCATCCGAGTGAAGCAGCCTTACCTAAACTGTAACCTGGTGGTTATAACCGCTCCTGGCAGTTACAGCTGGGGAGCCCCTCACCTCAGGCCTTTACTTCAAGCAGCGGGCTAGATGCTGGGCCCCCGTGTTTCTTAGACTGCAGGAGCTAAAATTAGAGTCTCTTCTGCAGCTTCTGTTCAAAGAATTCAGCAGGCCCACCTCCAACCAGTATTTTCCACCAAAGTCCCTGACGTTTTTTCTCAGCAATGCTCTATCTTTTTAACTTTTGTCTATATTGTAACTGTCACTGGTCTTTGGAGTGTAAGGGACAAAAGCATCTCAGGGATGAATGGTGCCAACAAGAGTTTCAATCAAAAGGAGCAAAAGTAGAATATTCTTTCTTCTTTAAAGTAAATCAACTTGTCTGCAAATATAATTTAAATACAGGGACTTGTCTTATTCACTACTGTTATTAGAATGTGCTAGGTGCACAGTCGGAGCTTAGTCAACGTTTGTCAACTGAGTGAATTGCTGTTCTTCACTGAGTTAGTGAGGTCAGGAGGGGGAAAGGACAACAGGCATTTAAAATTAGCACGGGGCGATACGATATTGTCTTTGATCCATTTGCAGTCTGGTGGAAGTGACGATGCTAATACACACAACACTCAGGATACGACAATATGCAATAAATTGTTCAGCTGGATTATGCCGACCGTCCATGTGCCAGAGGCCATGATATTTGATAAATGTACGAAGTATAGTCAAGCATTAGTTTAAATACAGCAGGGATAGAGCAGGGAGACATGTGAATAATTGCTACAGATTTTTTAATTAGAAGGAGGCTGGTGTAGGAAAGGGGATAATTAGCTGTTTCATTTGTTATATTTAGGTCCCCATGGCCAGAAGGGTGTGGTCACAAGTATAGGGAAATGGTGCATAACAGTGTGGGATCACTAAGGTAGGTAGTAAATGCCATAGGTTAATTTTACAGAGCTATTTCTGTATGAAATATATAATTTCAGAATGTAAAAAACTTGCTTACAGACCTGGGTGAATGTATAATGTCTCAATTGTTTTGGAAGAAAGACTCTTTTTAATAAGCAGTGTCTCCATGGTAACCATAAAGGCAAATCTGGCTTTGTGTGTATTATATCAACACCAATAACAGCTGGGACAGGTTGAACGAAAATGGCAGGGGAGCAGAAGCTGGGGGATTTGGAGAGAGAGGAAGGAAGGAAAATAGCCCAAATCAGACACCGCAGTTCGAGTACTTAGATTCATTAACACTGCATTTGAAGAAATGAGGCTTTAAAACCTTTTTAAATAAGATACTTCCCCTCCATCCTGCTCAGACAAAAGATGGAATAACTATTAGGTCACTTTTAAAACAATGATTTCAATTATATATATTTTAAAAATAATTGAACATTGACAAATAAGGACACATTTTTTAAATCAGTGTCTTTGACAAGAGCCTAACAAAGAAAATGGAAACCACACACATATGCCCAGGCTCAGATACTAAATTAATGCGAGAGGGAAGCTGTGCTGCTAAGGGGCTTCTTCTCACACTTCAAAAAACACTGTATAATGCATGTCCGCAGAGCACAGACGAGCATTGTCACTGAGTCACTTGTTAGTGGGTATGCCTCCAACAATGAAAGGACTGCACCAAAGGAGGGTGGTGGCTTTATTTGTGGAATGGAACCGTATTTTTATATATTACTTTGTGGATAAAGATACGGATAAAGTGTTCAGTTCACTTTTCTTAGGTTTGTGGGAAAACAATTCCAATTAAGATAATAGCATTATCTATGGAATTTTTTATTGCCATTGTATTTTGAGATAATTACAGATTCACATGTACCAGTGAGAAATAACACAGAGTTCTCATGCACCCTTTACTCAGTTTCCCTCCAATGACAACGTCTTGTAAAAACACATTGGAGTAGCAGCAGCAGATACTAACACTGATGCAATTCACGGATCTTACCCAGGTTTTCTCGGCTCACTTATTGCTCTGTGTGTGTGTGTTTAGTTCTATGAAATTGTATCACCTGGTAGAGTTGTGTATATACCCCCACAGTAGTGAGAGAAAATGGTTCTAGTGTCACAGGGACCCCTGGGACTGCCCTTTCATAACTGCCTGTGCGCTCCCACCCAGTGACCGATCCCTAACCACAGATAGCCCTAATCTGCCCTTCATAATTGTTGCCATTTCAAAAATGTTGTATAGCTAAAACCTGTACCCAAACTTTTAGAAAGAGCTTCCAGCACTCAGAATAGTTTATTGGTGATCTATATCCACGTTGTTTGCATTCTTTTTTATTGCTGAGTAGTATTCCCTGGCATGAGTGTACCACAGTTTGGTTAACTACCTGCTGAAAGGCTTCTGGGTTGTTTCCAGTTTAGTGCTATTAGAAATAAAGACACTATGAACTTTTCTCTGCAGGCTTTTGCAAGAAAACAAGTTCCTGTTTCTCAGGGGTAAATGCCCGAGTGAAATTGCCTGGCCATATGGGAAGTGCACAGTTAGTTTTATAAGAAATTGCCAAACTGTTTGCAAGACTGTTTTCCATTTTATATTTTCCCAGCAGTATATGAGTGATCCTTTCTGATGTAATTTTCACAGGCTAATTAAAATAACTATTGTCTGACCAGAGTCACGGAATTAAGATGGCTGTGTCAGAGCTTTTACGCTAAATTGGCCTGGGTTCAAAAGCTAGTTCTACAACTCGATACCTATACGACTTCACGTAAGTTATTATTCCCCTCAGCCTCAGTTTCTCCATCTGTAGCATGGGAATAATAATATTCCTAGCTCACAAACTTGTAATGAAGTTTCAATAATTATTGTTTGATTATTATTTATGATGCAATTGTAAAGAAGTAAAAACAGGTATGTATGAAATTAATGAGAACCGCTACACACTTTATTTTGGTATTTTGTCAATGTTAGTATAAGAAAAAGAAAATGTCTTTATGTTGTGATATAGTTATGGCTTTACACATAAATCCTTTCAGACTTGCAATTTATTACATTGTTAGTCACAGTGAAACAGTGGCAATACGACGTTTTGAAGTGTGGGAAGGTAACACAACTACTCCTCCAAAATTGTACTGAACTATAAAGCGTACTTGCCTAAGCCTGAGGGATGGAGAAGTTCAATGTTATTGAACGTTCACTGGATGAGAAACCAGATGGCTGTAAAATATCCTGGAAGCAATAGAAGACAGCAAGATGATTGATGGACAGCTGGTCAGCTCCTCCCTGCCATCAACAACTACTGCTAAGGAAAGGCAGAGAAAAAGAGTTGACTTTTTAAATCTCCTGTCCAAAAGAGATCATGTTCAAGAAAACAATAGTGATCAGAACCTTACCCCCTAAGGAGCGGTCAGTTCTGTTCGCTTTGTTTTTCCTTGTGTCTCCTCCACCTGTGAGTACGTGTGTGTGTGTGTGTGTGTGTGTGTGTGTGTGCGTGGGCCCAAGCAGCCCACAGTGAACGCAGCCACAGCTTTCAAGTCTTGGAGATGTAATTCAAATAACTTTGTATTTACTCAAATTAAAACGCCAGTTAACTTTGAAAATGTTTTCATGATTTTATTTTCTTCGAATTTTTAAATAAGCTATTCTTATTTTTAATTGCCATTTCAATTTGACGTTTGTTTCTGCTTCTGTTTTTTACTTATTCTCACTTGGTTTCCAGAAGGTTGAGGGTGAGGGCTAAAAAGTAAATTTATTTAATTTATGGGAGGAATATCTGATCGTTGGAACTTGCTGCTTAGCGAGTGTGGGACAGTCACCGTTGGTAGGAACTGCCCTACCCAGAGACAGGAAAGGCAAAGTAAGTTTGCATCAGCATCTCAGGCAGATGCATAAATCACAGGAGAGCGCCGCTTGCAGTGGACAGCAAGCTCCGCACAGCGTGACTCCTGCAGGCTGAAGTCTGGCTTACCTGCTGAATCTGTCATTTGCATCACCGAGCATTTAAGAAAGTTATTAAAGCTTAGATTTTAACAGTCTATTATGTTGTGGCATCCATGCAACGGTAAGCAGAGTTTCAATTTTCTTGTATTGGTCTTTCTATGGGATTTACCTCCTCGTCTCAATTTAAAGTTCATTAAATCCATTTTCTTAGATTTTTTTCCAATATGCCATCTGTTGACTGTTGAAAATGCAGGATTACCTTCCTGGTTTACTAAAATAGACATTTTCCTATTAATTATTTTTTTCTAATAGTGTTTAAACAAAATAGTTCTCATCCATGATTTCTTACATGTCACATGTTTTAATTAAGATGTTTTAAACCTGGGAGTAACAGAAAATATCATCTCTAAATAGCTTTTAAAGGGAGGCTTTTCATTATTTATATCATAAAAATTCAAGGTAGGACAGCCTCTAGGTAGTTAACTTAGTGGCTCAACAATGTCATTAAAAAATGCCCATTTTTTCATCTGTTTACTCTGTCATCCATGATGTGTGAGCTCATTCCCCTCATGGTCACAAGGTGACTGCAGAAGCTCCAGGCATCACGTTTTCAGAAATCACTACCATGAGGAAGAACAAGTAGTATTTCTCGCTTACGTTTTTTTTTTTAATCCAGAATGAGGAACCTTTTTAGAAGACCTCTTCTCTGTGTCATTGGCCATAGTGGGTTAAATGTTCAACCTTAAACCAACTTTTTGGTCCCTGGCAATTGTACCAAAATGACCAGCTTAAGCAATTATGAAACAGGAATGGGTAACATTAAGCTATAAAAAAGACACCAAAAATAAATAAATAAAGTGAACCAGCAAAAGCCACTCATGTCTAACATATTATTACGGGCTTTCAAGCCAAAAACTTAAGTGGGCTTTTTAATGATATAAAACTAAACCTCTGAGCCTCAGTTTCTGTTTTTTTAATCCATCCAGTTGCCTCCTTTGTAAAGATTATATAAATTATTATATAAATAATACATCTACCTTATCTGAGAGATGCCATATATGTTAATCTCCTTCTTTCTCTGCAAAAGTGCAAACAAATTTTAAATAAACCTACAAAGCTGAGTAATACAAATTTTAGACCTTGAATATCCTACATTTTTTGATATTCCGTTTCAAACCCTGCAAAGTACTCCTAACATGATCTTGACAAATTTAGAGCTATGAGAATGCTTTAGTATAAACAGTTCTAACTTTTGTGTTTAAAACAGTTGGTAAAAGTTGCATCATTCTTAAAAAAATATAACTATTCAATAGATGCCATAAAATCCATTAAGTGCCTCCGTTCATTCATTTTGTTTAAAATAGATTACAAAATTCATGCACTAGGCTGGATGAATGCTGGCGGTGGGTGAAAACTGAGAGGTAGAAGTTCTGGCTCCTCAAAGTATCTCCACATCCTTGCGGTACCAACGGGTGTTAATTTTCTTGATAAATTTCCTACTAATGCCTTATCCCTGAAACTCAACTGTTTCTTCCTTTCATAATTTTTAAATTTTCAATTACAGTTGCCATACGATATTATATTAGTTTCAGGTTTACAACATTGTGATTAGACATGTGTATACTCTATGAAGTGATCCCACTAGGATAAGTCTAGTGCCCATCTGATATTTTACACAGATATTACAGTATCATTTACTTATTTCCTATGCTGTACATTCTATCCCTGAGACTTCTTTCATAACTGAAAATGTGTACATCTTAATCTCTTCCCCTTTATTACCCTCAATTTTTTCTTTACACTCTTTTCCCATGGAGGAAATACCAAAACTCAAAAAAAAAATCGAATTATTTTAGTTGCCTTCCTCTACTACACCACTAGATGGCTCCCAAAGAACCTATTTTCCTCCAAATGACTGTAGAAAAAGTACAGATAAAATCCACAGCCCTTCACAGTTTGAAATAGACAAGGTCTCTGCCGTCCAATCTCTATTTTATTTATCTGTTATTTGGGAAAAGATGCACAGATGTTTTTCATTATCACTTGGCACTCACAGTTAATTTTAAAAATAGTCTTTTCAAGTCCACTACAATTTTGTGAAGACACTTCCATCACAATAAGTCAGTCGTATTCCTTTATATTACACAACAGTAGTCATTTATTTTGCCCTTTTCGTCCTCTGATGCATACACCGCTTTGCTTTTTAGAAAGCTCTTGAGTCATTCTCTTCCCTCGAGAATCGGAGAGTGACCAAACGCCATCCCTGCACTCCCTGCTCGGCGCTCTGCCACAACTTGCTGTCAGAGTGGTTTGTGACGAATTCCCCCTTGAGCTCTGCCTTCCGGCCACTTCGTAGTGTTCACAGCATTTGTAAACCTTTTGGGTTTCTGTGCCCTGGAAAAATCTAGGGAACCAAATTTCATGTTCACTGTCATAAAAAAAAGTCTTCATTTCCCAAGCTCAATTTAGAGAAGGGGAAAAAAAGAAGAAAACCACTGAAAAGAGAAATTAATTTGGCTGAGTCAAAGTCCAGCTAAAGCATTATAAAACCTTTCCCACAGCCTTCTTCTATATTCTGCAATAAATTTTGGGGAAACTTCTCTGTCCACAAGTCGAGAAATACCAGATGATGATTTATTAAAATGATTTTTGTAGGTATAATATTGAAATGCATGTTTATTTATTTGTGTGTGTGTGAATACATGCGCGTGTGTATTTGTGTGTGACAGAATACACACACACATAAAATCCTCCTCTTTGTCACCTGCACCGATGCCCCAGTTACTCACCTATAGAAACGGGGCTCTTCCCGGACCTGGCTTTGTAGGACTTGAATCGAGGTCTTTGATCCATTTTCCTCGCCAGTTTTTTCCCCCCTAAGGATTATGTCCTGAGCTGAAAGTTCACCCTTTTCCTCCTGTGTATGGCCTGTAACTAAGGAAGGTTTTTACAGACAAAAATCCTCCTGGGCCTAGATGTTGTTCCACCTGCTACTTCTGAATAGTATATAGCCTAGCAGCCTAAGGCGGAGGTAAGAATTTCCATACCCATTTGTTTTACAGACTCAGTTTGCCCTACATTTTTACTTCTTTTTATTTATTTACATTATCCATAATATCTCCTGACGCCTAAGGGATTGGCTTGCACTCAGGTTTTGAGTGTGTTCATTTGGTACCTTTTTCTCCACCTTCCGTTTACCAGAGAAGGTACTGGGTGGCCAGAGAGGCGACTGCAATACCAGCGAAGACACACTCTTTTAAAAGAAAGGCAGGAGGCTTTGCTATAGATCGAATACAGCAGACTCCATGGATATGATGTCTCTTCCTCAATCAGTTAGAGGGAGGAGCTCTCCATGACTCCAAACTTGAAAACTTCCTGTGGATGAAAAAAGGAGCTTCTATGGACAGTGACCTCACAGGGCGATCTGATTGGACATTCCTAATTAGATAGGCCTTGCTGGGTTGTCACGTCTCAGGCATATAACTTTTTCAGTAAAAGGTTTATCTTTGCCTTAGGCAAGCACTGTCCATTGTTTCTATGCAACTAGGTTAACACAAGCTCCAAAGGTCCTCCTTGTAAAAAGTATGATCATCCTCTACAGAGAGAGCACCTAATCTTAACCATTCTGTAAGCCAGTCCCTGCCTCGGTTGCTCCTACCTTCAGCTAACCTTCCCTCATTCCCTCCTGAATTTCAAATGTATTGAATAAACACTACAAAAGTGATTCTCTGGAGTATTTGAGACCTTCCTCCCCAGCATACGTCATCCGTTTTGCCTCACATTAACTTATAAAGGTTCTCAACAAGTTTGGACGTTTCTTCCTTTGACATTAGGATCCAGCAGTCAAGGGTCTGTTTTCTTTTAGGAAATTTAGAGAATTACCGAAACTCATAGTGGGAAGACATACGTAGAGTCATATAGAGCCTTGGTCACCAGCCCCAGCTGTGGAAAAGGATCTCTGGGGAATTACAGATTTCTAGCTCACCCCAGATCACGGACTCATTTAGAATATGCCTGGCCTTGAGGTAATGCCGCAAAATAATATTCTTATTTGGATAATACTACTCAAAATACACATTTATTTAAGAGATATTATTGCCCTCATTTAAGATAGAAACACTGAGGCTCATACCGTTTAAATAACTCATCCAAGGTACAGAGTTGGTGAATGTTAGAACTAAGATTTAATCCCAGACCAGATGACTTCAAGGCCGCACCTCTCACATTTCAAGAAGCTACTCGAAGACCTCAAGTGATGGCTGAAATGACTACTTCCAGACGCGGCGGCGTTTAGCATTGGATGCTTCCGACACATAACAGGAACAGTGTGAAGATGATGTATGAGGCATCTGTTGAGCAACCAGTTGTTGAATTCGTGTTCACGGCAGTTGCCACACTTAGCGCTTTGCACACATGGCTGACTCATTTGCTCACTAGGTATTGTTGCAGGTTCGATGTTATTTTCCCTACTTCTCAGATGGGGAAACTGAGACTCCGCGTGGTTAACTATTATCCCACACTCACACAATTAGTGTGGTGGAACAGGTGTTTGAACCCCTGACTCTCTGACTCTGTCATTTGTGTGCTCAACTGCCTTCCTGAGCCGCCATTCATTGCTTCTGGTTTTCCTTAAGGGGCCACAGAAAATACCACTTAGTTCTCGGTGCCAAGTTAACGTTTTGGACGTTGGGGGGGGGGATGAAGTGTTGTCACTTTCTAGTTTAAATATCCAAGTTCCTTCAACAAATCCAGACAGTGGACATGATCTCATTTTGAGGTTTCTTCTCAGAATATTCCATGGAAGTCTTGACTGCTCACGTGAGAGGCTCCGGCAGGCCTGACTCCTGCTCCAGGCAGGAAGTATTGGTGAATCAGTCCACAAACGAGAGTCATTAGCAAATCAGTGCGGCCTGTCTTCTGTTTTAAAGGCTAACATTACAAAGGAAGTTTTGTTTTGGATTGTTTTTTAAATTTTTTCGACCTTTGTGTTCTAAGGGTAGATTGAGGAAAACCAAAAACTTAACAATCGAAATGTTTGTGCTGCTTTCTTCACAAGCAATTGTTTGTTCCCGCACAGTTTTCAAAACCGGCAAAACAAGTAATTTCTAAAAAAGGGAAGATTTTTCATCCAGACAGGTTGTTATTAATTAAAGACTATTCTGGTATACTGGTACTTAAACGAGGGATCAAAAACCTGTTTTCACTCTTACCTGATTACCATTTGCACAGAGAAATGCTACAATATCCAACTAATATAAATCTTACAATTTCAAATTAAATTTTATTTTATTTATTTTATTAATTTATTTAATTTGCGTTCCCTTTATTTCTTGAGGACAAATAGGTTTAATGTCCATGGGTTCTTTTTCCTACAGAGTAAGTAGTTGCTGCTGTCAGTGTAAGAAATATCCAAACCTGTAGAGGAATTTTGTATGAGTTTATCTGAGCCAAAACTGATGACATATGCCAAGGAGCAGGATCGCAAATGCTCCAGAGAATAATAGTTTTGCAGTCTCCTTTATGCATTTGAAGTGAAGGAGGGAAGACAAGAAAGATTACACGGAGGTGGAAGAAAGCAAGGCAGCTATGGTGTTGCAGGGTAGTTACAATGTTGTGCTCTCTTGCTTTTAGAAGGCGGAGCCTGAAAGGGCGGTCAGGTATTAGAAGGACGAATTTGAAGGGGACTTTTCAAATATGTGGTAACCTAGATGCATAGAAACTATAGAAAGGGCTTGCTTAAGGCAAAGATAAACTTTTCACTAAAGAAGCTATAGACCAGGCCCTGGCCCGTGTAGCTCAGTGGATTGAGCAACAGCCTGTGAACCAAAGGTCGCTGGTTTGATGCCCAGTCAGGGCACATGCCTGGGTCGCCTGCCAGGTCCCCAGTAGGGGGTGTGCAAGAGGCAACCACACATTAATCTTTCTCTCCCCCTCTTTCTCCTTCCCTTCCCCTCTCTCTAAAAATAAATAAATTAAATATTTTTTTTAAAAAA
>PVKM010030608.1:0-17191 GCA_004027735.1 Carollia perspicillata
TGAATTTTGTATAATTTTCACATGTGTTGAAATACTATTTTTCTTTTTATTTCTCCAACACTCTGAAAATGTAAAAACTGTAGGATTTTTTGCTTATTTTTATTATGGACACTATTACAGTTGTCCCCACTCTCCCCCTCTTTGCCCAACTCCACCCAGCCCCCACCCCCACCCCCCAAAAAACCATTCTTGGCCCTCAGACCATATCTGGTTTAGTCAGCTGGCCCTTGCTTCTCCATAGGTTTAATGAGCTTTGTGCATCTCAACTTGGCCTCAGTGCATTAGCGGCAGCTGACCAGCAGATGGGGCCCTCTATTATCAGCCCTTTACTAAATAATATTGCAATGTAAGAATCAGTACTCATGAGGATTACTCTTTGTTGTAAAAAAGAAAGGGGGGGGAGGGAAGACACCTCTGGAGACTATTATTTGTATAAGGTTCTCTTGAAAATGGTATTTTGACAGTTTTGATTTTTCAACAAGTTAGTTTTAGTCATCTGAGAAACACCTATATGTTGAATTTATGCTAGGTAAGTGGGTATTATTAAAACTCTTTTCCTAGCCTCTAAATTTTTCTAAGACAATAGTTTTAAAAAGTAAATATTTATAAAACAGCAATAATACTTTTAACAGCTTTTCATTTATGGAGGCAGCAATTCTTGAGTTATGTTTATGATACCTTTTTTTTTTACTATGTATACAGTTAGGGTAATTTTTAGGGCTTTTTTTTTTCCAGTTGCATCATACTCTATGGTGTATTTTAAGGTTGAAAATTTTTCAAACTAAAATAGGTGATTTGGAGGTGGGGTTAGTTATTGTTTTAATCTCAAAGGTATCATAGGAACCTTTCCCAGGGTGTCAAAGGTGTCATGTTCCATCCCAGGGTGAATGGGCAGTAGTGACCCGGCTTTTTCTTTTGTGGTGCTTGGCAGGAAAAGAGTGAAATGATAATAAACACATGCACACTGTGCGCTCCCCAGGTGTGCAAGCTGAGCTTCATCTCCTACCTGCCAGTCATTCCGTGTTCAATCCTTCTCCAGGTGGTTTCCAGGCTCCTCTGTCAGTGGACCCTGCCACGTGTCCCATTGTCCCTGGCCAGGAAATGATTATAGAAATCTCCAAGGGACGTTCAGGGCTTGGTCTCAGCATTGTGGGAGGAAGAGACACACCCTTGGTAAGTTTTGAGGTGTGAAATATATCCACTGTCACAAAGTTTGTTTTGAGCCTTATTATGGCCAGAGTTGGTTTTTTCATGGTATGGAAAAAAGTATAATCATACTTTTTCCATGTATCCATACATGGAAATCATGCATGTATCCAATCATACATGTATCCATATTCTGGGCAGCTTTCAAATGTTTCTCAGTGTTAATATACACCAGGATTTTCTCCATCTAAAATGCTAAATGTTTTATATAAATGCTTATCAGACCAACAACATCATAGCAGCATTTAGAAATAACAGTTTTTAGGATGGTGCCTGGATATACATGTAAATATAAGTATGAACTGTTATTATCATCATCATTGTTATTCAATAGAATGCTAGATAAAAGTATACATCAATTCTGCCCTGGCTGCTGTGGCTCAGTGGATTGAGTGCTGGCCTGCGAACCAAAGGGTCACCAGTTCGATTCCCAGTCAAGGCAAATGCCTGGGTTGCGGGCCAGGTCCCCTGTTTGGGGCATGTGAGAGGCAACCACACACTGATGTTTCCCTCTCTCTCTTCCTCCCTTCCCCTCTCTCTAAAAATAAATAAATAAAATATTCTTTTAAAAAGTATACATCAATTCTAGCCCACAAAGTTAGGCTTTGCTTTATTCTGACCGTGGTTCTGTCTACTCGTAATGTTTTTTTTTAATTGGTATAGAATATTAGTGTTTGCTTGGATAATAGAACTTTGATTATTTAATGCCTTTTGATTATCACTAATCAATATTGCTGTTAAAATGTAAAACTTCATGGGTTTTAATTTACTCAAAATGTGATTAATCAATGCATACATATTTGAATGGTAATATATGCATAATATACAAAGTTAAATTGACACAAAAGGATATAAAGTGAAAAATATATATCCCTTTGCCCTAGATGTGCCCTCTATCCCCACCCCCAACTCTAACCAGGGCCTCTCCCTAGAGACAATCACTGTAATTAATGAATATGTTTTTAAATGAATATTTTGGTATTTCTTTTGCCTATTTAGTAAGGAATATATTATATATGCCAGATTTACAGATAAAATAAGTATAATATGATCAATATTAATGATTCTATCCATTTTTGGCAGGAATATAATATTTCTGTGTTAGTACTATTGATGGGTGGGAAGATCCTATTCTATTTTTCTGTAATAAACATTAGCCCCTAAAGTACTAGGCAACTCAGACACAGTGTTTGCTACAGAAACATGGGTATTGATGCCTTGTACATGTTTTCCGGACGTGGTCCTTCTCTCTCCAACTCTGGCCTGACCTGAGAATCCTGATGTTCTGCTCAACCCTGCTAGTGAAGCACCTGAGCCTAAATGTGCTCAGAGGCCGGCGTTTATTTAGTAAAAGATTTCATCTCCTTCAGATGGATGAAAGACTGATTAAAACTTTTCTCCAGAGTTCAGGATAACCTACTTCCTGAATCATTCTCCCTTTCCGTCTGCAGGCAGGAGCTGCTGTGTGTGGCTTCCTGCATACACTGATGTTTTTTCGCCTGAATTTAACTAGCTCCACAGCCAGTTTTAGCTCCCGGCCCTTTCATGGGTCTTTGCCTTCTTAAGGCAGCAGAACTTTTCATGTCTGACTCGGAATGCTCTCTGTTCAGTTTGTGATGTTGAGGAAAGGGGTAAACTCTTCCTTAAGTTTCCCTGTAAGTGATTTAATCTTTTTTAATTGTATTTTTAATAATGCCTCCTGATTATATGTGATCTGGTCTTTGAGCAGTTCATAGAAACACTTTGGCCAGCCCTCTAGCCAGCTCCTAATATGGGCAGGAAGTAACGCACCATCAACGTAGCCGCAGAGCAGACCATGGTGCCCCAGACCTGCATATGCAACCCAGCCTCTCAGACTCTGCACCCCTCCCTCCACAGTGCCCCCTTCCTGCCCGCTTCCCAACTCCCCTGGCCCCTTCAACGTTCTCTACCTTCTGGAGGATGTCTTGCCCAGCTTCTCCAGCTTCCATGATCTCTTTTCTGCTGATTCTGAGCAGATGGTTGACTGACTGGTCATTTCTCTTTTAGCTCTCAGTAATATTTTTCTCTCTATTGTCTACCAGCCGGGACAGGTTCCTTAGTCTCTGAGTGCATTTCCTGATCTATCAGTGGGGATGGTAATACCATATAGAGTCGCTAGGAGGGTCAAAAAGATGACCAGTATATAGTGCTCAGCCTGATGCCTAGTATATTATTATAAGCAATTACACATGACATGTACCTTCTCCAAGCCTCAGTTTCCACATGGACTGAGTAAGCTTAACAGTCCTCACACACTGGGTTGTGGTGGGCATTGGATACTTTACAAACAGTAGAAAAATTTTTATATATGCAATATATATATATTACTGAGGTCGTTGGGGTTGTATTGAGAAACTACTGGTTGACCCTGAACATTGGGTGTGTCTCCCTTCCAAGGCCTGTTCTCTCATTTTCCTCAAGAGATGTTTCTGAATGCTAAATAATTAAATTTGAATAAGTAATACCACATTTGAAATAAACCAAAGAAAATTCTGTAGTGACTCATAATCAAAAAGGAACCCCGTGATTATTTATTTATTGCAAATATAACTCTTGTTATACTGCTTAAAATAAGGCAGAACTAGATTTCCCCTAGGAAATCAGAAGACTTTAGTCAGCATGTCTGGCCTAGCTGAACGAATTCGTTAGCCGATATATATATATATATTGCTTTTGTTGTTATTACTGCAATTTTGTTTTGTGTGAGTTGCTTAAAAAACCTGAAGGAGTGGGCCCACGCTGCTCCTGGGCCTTTCCTATTGCCTACGCTTGCGCTGTTGGCTGCTGGCCTGAGGGGTCCCACTGCCCAACGTCACCCCCTGCCCCCGAGGCGTCAGTCTTTTCGCTAAACACTACCTCTGCTTCTCTTGCCACCATGAGGCAGCCAACAGTTGTTCTCTTTAAGAGCATCTTGAGGTTCATAATATATGGTCCTGCCTTTTGAGATTGTAAATCCCACTGGCCTTGGAAGGATAAGCACCACTTAAAAATGAGAAATGGGACACAGCTTTTATTTCCTAACCTCAGGTACCTCATCAAAAGCTGTAAATTAGACTCACAATAATATATAGGCATGCTGTTTTGGTGAGGCTGAACAGCACAGCAATGGGAGGTGCTTTAACAAATAAAACCATTGTTTGTCACGACGGAGATCTTTCTTTTTCCCCCTCCAAAATTTTGACCTGGAACAAGCAATGGAATTGACACTCCAGTGCACACTATCCAGTCGGGTCCTGGGAGGCATCCGGAGAGCAGAAAGTTAGCAAACCTAGATGAGAGCCTGTAAAAGGAAATTGTGGACAATGTTGCGATCCACTCTCAAAAGTACCTTTGCACTTGCCCTTGCACATTTGATTATGTGATGCATCCTTACTTCAGCTCCAGTGCTGAGAAAGAGCATGTTTTGCACCTGGTGACCCTTCTTACACATCTGCTCCAACCCTCCCAATTAGGATTTCTGTGCCCTCTTTGTTGTATGTCCAACAGATATTTTTGCTGTCTTGAGAGGAATTAAGCCTCTGGGACTTGGTCTTGACACCACATCAGTCCTATCTGCTATAAATAGTGTCTCTGGAGCCAAGACAGATGGTTTCTGAGATCACAGAGGGAGATCTCATTTAGGATCCCAATGTACTTGTAGAAGGTCATCTAACTAGGCTTTTTAAAATACCAAGATAATGATGAGGGTGAGCCTCCTGGGACGGTTTATGAGTACACCTGGACCCAATCCTCTCCGACGAGCTCTGCCTCTGTTGTTTCAATCTTATGATGTGCTCCCAGGTCTGCTTTTGGTGGTTTTGGCTCTTCTGCGATAGGTTGCACATGTTTGCTCAAAGGCTGCCCTTTGCTTAGTGCTAAGAATACAAAATTGAGTGAAAAACCCTGTCTTCAAAGAGCTCACACATTCATTCAAGTTGATTCTATTGCCTTTAATGTTTATGGGCTAATATAGGGGGTCAACCAATGAAAAACCATAATAGGAACTATTAAAATGGGGACTTCCTCTGGAAAGTAGAGCTTAGTATGCACTTTATAGATTTAATTAATGTAGACTAGTCTTTATGTTTCTTGTATGCCAGTGTGTTAGTCCATTCAGGCTGCTGTAATAAAATGCCACAGACTGGGTGGTTTATAAACAACAGAAATTTATTTCTCATAGTTCTGGAGGCTGAAGTCCAAGATCGGGGTGCCAGCATGATTGACTGAGGGCCTTCTGGGTTGCAGGCTTCTTGTATCCTCACATGGTGAAAGGAGCAAGGGAGCCCTGTGGGTTCTCTTTTAAGGGCAGAGATCCCACTCATGAGGGCTTCGCTCTCATGACCTAATCATCTCTCAAAGGCTCCACCTCCTAGTACCATTACATTGGGCATTAGGATTTCAATTTACGAATTCGAGGGGGACACACAGCCAGGAAACCAGATAAGGCACATTGCATAGAAGAGGTAGCATATTAATTCACATATTTTGTTTTCTTCTACCCAACTATCCATCCATCCTTTAACCCTGCCTTCCCCTCCCCTTTTTTGGTCCTGAAGTGGTCATTTGCATGAAATCTTGCAGCCCAGAGGACTTGGCACATATTCTGCCAAATGAAAGGCCAAGCACTCTTACCTCTTATGATGATTGTACCATATTCCTTAAACCCCTCCCTGAAGCCCTCAATACCCTCTTCTCAGACATGTTTGCTTGCTGACTACATCTTGATTGTTCTTAGTCTTAGGAATTCTAGAGAACAGAAAAAAAATTAAGAAATTCGTCTTTTATCTTAGAGTTTTAGCAGACCTGAACTGTTCTTGGGATTGAACAAAGGAAGTGGAGAAAGAATGAGGAAAAGTTCTCCAGGATCCTCACTCTGTGCATTTTGCTTTCTCTGGGCACCACTGCCAAAGGTCTCAAACTGCAGACAGTGTGTTCTGTCGAACCAGCAGACAGCACAGCAGAGTAATGATGCTGATTCTGTGGCATCAGCATCCCAGATCTTTAACTGTGGGCCTTGGACAAGAGACGTAACTGTTCTAAATCTGCTTCTTCATTTGTAAAATAGTGATGGTGACAAAAATCTACCTCTTGAGGTTGGTATAATATATGGATTAATTGAAATAAAGAATATAAAGGAACCTAGCTGGTATGGCTCAGTTGGTTGGAGCATCGTCCCAAACATAAAAGATGGTGCGTTTGATTCCAGGTCAGGGCATAAACCTAGGTTGCAGGTTCAATCCTCAGTAAGGGCACATATGGAAGCAACCAATCAATGTTCCTCTCTCTCCCTTCCTCTTTCTCTAAAATCAATAAACATTAAAAAAAAAGAGAATATAGCCCTAGCTGCTGTGACTCAGTGGATTCAGTGCTAGCCTATGAACCAGAGTCACCAGTTCTATTCCCAGTCTAAGGCACATGCCTGGGTTGCAGGCCAGGTCCCCAGTGGGGGGCATGAAAGAGGCAACCACACACTGATGTTTCTCTCCCTCTCTTTCTCCCTCCCTTCCCCTCTCTAAAATTAAGTAAATGAAGTCTTTAAAAACAAATAAATAAAAAAGAATATAAAGGGCTTTTCCCAGTGCCTGTCTATACTGAGCTCAGTTATTATTATTAATAAACAGTCATATTAAGATAAATCCTTAGCCCTTATTGGAGCATCATCCCATAACCTGAAAGTTTCAGGTTTGATCTGCAGTCCAGGCACTTACTATCCCCAGTCTGGATGTGTGCAGGAGGCGACCAGTTCGTGCTTCTCTCTCCCATCAATGTTTCTCTCTCTCCCTTCTTCTCTAAAAGCAATGAAAACTTGTCCTGAGGATAATAAATAAATAAATAAATAAATAAATAAATAAATAGTCAATACTCTTAAAAAACCATACATCCTTAGCTCCCTTCATCTGTGTCTTTGGTATGGTACCTATATCCTGAGACACATGACTTCGTTTCTAGATAATCAGATATTTGTTTTTTAGCATGAACATTGTATAAAGTGATTCAAGCACTGTTCTTAATATGTAACTAATATGTATCATTTCATTTTATTTCCACAGCAACCCTACACAGAAGGGTTGTTCCCATTTTTCCCATTTGTTCCCATTGTTCCTGTTTTACAGATGAGGAAACTGAAGCATAGATTAAGTTAGGTGACTTTTCCAAGGTCATAATACTAGCATTTGGTCTAGACAGGGTTTGATCAGACAGTCTGACTCCAAAGCCACACAATTTGTGCCCCTTTTCTAATACTACCACTGTGTGTCATCCGCCTTCTTCCGTAGTTACCCACCTCGCCCACTGAACCCTAAGCTCCTTGAGAACAGACCTGTTTTATTTTATTCTTTATCTTCAGTACCCCCACACAGTGCGTTACACACTCAAAAATATGACTCTCTGTCCAGCCTCTCTGGATTCCAGCCATGCTGGCCTTCTTCAGTTCTTTAATGAGTCTTGCTCTCACCTAATGCAAGGCTTTTGCACGTGCTGTTAGATCTCTATGGGGTGCTTCTCTGATCAGTTTTAATTATAGCTAGAGTATCCTATTCATTTCTGGGCATGACTATGTGGTTAAAAAGAAATAGTTGACACCACATCATTGGAGAAAGAATAGAACAGACTGGAAAAAGGAAGGCCGAAAAGACAGTGATGACTTCTGCACACGTGGACAGTTATCTTCTTGGATGTAGGAAAAGATCACTTCAGGTACGCCCGAGGCAGCTCACTGAAGAACAGGTTTTATATGATTGTAAGGAAGAACTTTCTGAACATCAGCTGAACAAAGCCGGAATGAACTGCCTGAGGCAAGAGTGCACCCTCTTGGGAAATATTTCGACAAAGGCAGGCAGCCACTTTGCAAGGATATTATTAATTATTAGGCTTTGTTTTTTAGGGAGGAACCTTTACATTTATAACTATTTTTCAAAATAATAATATGGGAAAATTCATAATCTTTTTTATATTCCCATCTCATAAATCTTTCATTTTTTAATTTGTAGAGAGAGAGGAAGGAAGGGAAAAAGAGAGTGGGTGAGAAATGTCAATGCACGAGAGAAACATGGATCATTTGCTTCTCACATGCCCAGAGCCGGGACCTGGCCCGCAAGCCAGGCCTGTGCCCCAACCGGGAATCAAACCAGAGACCTTTTGGTCTGCAGGATAGTGCCCAACCCACTGAGCCACACCAGTCAGGGCTGTCAAAAATTCCTTTCAACTGCGAAGTCTTGTGTGTGTGTGTGTTTTTTTTAAATTAAAGGATAAGGCCTAATCATTGTTTTTGTTTTGTTTCTGGATGCTTCGACAGGTGAGTTTAAAAATAGAAGCCCTCATTGCTATGCTTTTATTGTTCTTATGGGTCTGGAGATAGGCTTGTCTCTTTGCAAGAGGCAAACAATTAGACTAGGACATTTGTCTAATAGTCTTGGTACCATCCCTTTGTAAGTGGAATTCCCAGGATAGATTTTAAAATTTAGATACTCTTAATGTCAGAAAGGCCTGGGAATGTCAGACGCAGACTGTTGTTATTTCTCTTCAAGTTTCAAACCTGTATATATTTTGTCACCTGAATCAAGTGCCAATTTAATTCGTTCTTATTAAACAGAACTTCTGTAGGGCAGGTACCATGGCAGGAAGCATCAAGGTAGCTAGACTCTCCCGTCTGGATACTGTGTGGTGGAGTTCATCCACCTAGAATTGAAGTGAAGAGTATCCGTCTTTGAGCTATAACCATATGCCAGGTTCTCATTTAACCCTTCACTATGTGGGATACTGTTATTCAGTTATTACTGCTCATGACCACTTAAATGTAGAACTGCAGCAGTTTAAACCACTAGATAGTTTTTAAAGTAAGCAGAATAGAAAGCTATTTTACATTTGATTAAGTGTTTTATTTTGCCATTCCCCTTCAAATGAACTTTGCACAGTCTATTTCATAAGGAGTGGGGTTTGCCTTGGCTTGTAATTCCCCCAAAGCCAGGCTCCTTTTATCATTATTGCTTAAGTCATATATTTTTACACAAAACATCTTATTACCTTAGTTTTATTTTAAAATCAAAGTGAAGTTTGCAAAAAGTCTATGAATCACACTGAAAGAATGTTAACGAATAGTACCTCTGAATTTCCAGATTTGGACATTTCTGATCTTAAAGAATATGACTGTAAGCAAAAATATTATGCAAGCTGAGTAAAATTTAGATAAATAAGGACCAGATGGAACTATAGGGACTTATAAAGTACAGGGCAAATATTATTCCATTTCCTTAAAATAAATCTATATTTCAGTATGAAAAATTATATTCATATTGATGAGTCTCAACTTTTTGTTAAATCAGACTTGGCAAGGGAACTCCATTATAAGTAAATATAAAACAGGTTGTTTTTTTTCTTTTTGAGCTCAACAAAAGAAAGCTTTTCAGAGTCTTAAAATGTAGAACATTTTTTACATATTCGCAGCACTTCTTATATTAGCTACTTTATTGCTGTGATTTTCATTTCACATTTTAGTTATCTGTGAATAGTGTGTGAGAGTTTACAGTCCCAGCGTTTGAGTTTTAGGATGGCTTACACAGTCCATTGCTTTAAAACAAAACACACATACACACACAGACTGGGGTTATTGCTTCCTGTGTAACTGCTGATCTAATCCTTATTTTTATGTCAAACAAGCCACTATATCTATTGCGGATGTAATACTTATTTATGTCATTTATAGTTTATTATCTGAGAATATTTCAGTATTACAAAGTAACAGGTACTAAACATTGTGATCCATTTTCCTTCTCTTTGAAGGTTTGGTAGGTGCATAACCTATACTCCCAAGCATATAGACTAGATAAATATATTGAGATTAGGATATATAGAGTATCTCTTTCTCCTTTTGTAGCAGTTTTATGAGGATTAAATGAAGTCTCGTCTGCGTTCTGAGATGCGTGGGAGTTCTGTGTGGCGAACCGGAGTCTATTGGTTACCAAAGTAGAGTATGATAGATAAGTAGCTTCTTGGATTCTTGCTACAGCCCCCTCAGGTTTTCTGAACAGGAGCAATGACCTATTTAACCTATGATGTTGGCAAACAAACCTACATCAGTTTGACAAATATTGTATTTCTTCTAAACCAATAATCTTGTATTGTATCCATAGTGGTAAAGCAACACATTACGACTCACCCAAATTATACAATTATTAAAATAAAATGAGAAATAAATCATCTTAGGATAAAGGAAATATAGTATGTATATGTATTGACTGTGTTCTCTCTCAGGTTCTACATGTTCTTATGAGGTACTGAAACTAAGTAACCTCTTACTCACTGGTCCTTGTGGACCAGTGAAGGGATGCGAAATACCTTTTGCATTAAAGAAGGAATATGTTTTTGATCTGAAGGTGGGGAAGATTAGCACCTTTGCAACTTGAAATTATCTTTTTGCTTTCCCTTTGTAATTGGTTCAAAAAATATAGATTCACAAAACACACTGAGTAAGCTTAACAATATCGGCCATAGCATAAGAAGAGTGCATTAAATTCTCCATCCTTGGGTTAATCAATCCACTGCCCCTCTGTGTGTGGCAAGGACAGCAGAGAACTGCCGCTGCGGGCAGGAGTCCTGCCTCTCTGTTATAGCTACCATTTGTCTGCGTGGCTACCTTTATCTCCTTTCATGCCGGGCTTCCGAGTCTTGTTGTAATGAAGTATCACCAGTGAAGAGCACCAGTAGGAAGTACAGCCACTCTGGGAATCCACGGCAATCATGTTCTGTAAAGTTGCAGCAGGCACTGCATTAGTGAACACGGACGAACTGCTTCTAGGGGAAATACAGATTTAGAGTCTTCTGAGCCTCTGGCCGTATTTTCAACAGCCAACTAATACATAATTCTTGTTTTATGTGTGTTTTTGTTTAAAGATACCTTTATATGTGTGTGTGTGTGTATATATATATATATATATCTCCTCACCTGAAGACATTTTTTTCATTGCTTTTAGAGAGAGAGGAAGGAAAACAGAGAGAGAGAGAGAAACATTGATATGAGAGAGAAACATCAGTTGGGTGCCTTCTCATACACACCCCGACCAGGGATTCAACCCATGACCTTTTGGTCTACAAGATGATGCTCCAACCAACTGAGCCACACTGGCCGGTGCTTAATATATATTGTTGATCACTGCCATTGAACTCATGGCCAGCACCACTGTAACTCATAACCAAACGTCAGCTAATATATGCATTTTCTCCATAAGGCACATTACAGCCTTCTCGCGCTTCGAAATATTACACGGCACTTCACCTCTGTCATTGGGGCCATTTTAAAAAGTAAAATCACAAACAAAAACAGCACAAAAACATAAAACACCTGGCACTAGAAAGCACAAAACGATGCTTACAGTGTGAGAGCTGAAACAGGAAGCCAAGTATCACATTGTTCTACCTCAGCTGGGAACAAGCGAATCTGGCTACTCAGAATTTTCACCACTCTGTAACATGGCTGCAAATGACAGCAGAAGCACCAAGAGTATTAATTTGGGAGTGTAGGCAAATTCACCAATACAGAAACCATGAACAACGAAGATTGTACTTGACTAAAACAGAAATATCAGAACATCTAGGAGCGGGACTCTTGTAGCCTGGCTCAGACCTTGTGGCATTCCAGTGGTCCCTTGGACTTAGCCTGGCAGTCATGACTTGAGAAAGAATAATCTAAAATTTCCTTGCAGCATAATCGTTCTTAAAAAGAAGCAAGCATTGTATTCTGGGATCACTATGATACCAGGAAAATTAGAAATTAAAATACGGACCACAACTGGCATCCTTCATCTTTAGAATCATGAATTGTGACTACTGTGATGTATATGTATTCCTTTATGTACCCAATATGCCCCTTAAACCTTAGATATATTTGTATTGGAACCCCTCATTAGCAATTACTTAGCATCTATTTGGCTGATACTTTGCTTGACAGTGTACACACAATTTAATTTCATCCTCAAACCCTCCAAGGTCGAATTCATTAGTTCCACTTTGCAGAGAAAGAAATATTGGTTCAGAGAAGTTAAATAGCTTAATAGAAGTACCATAAAGCTATGATAAGTAGCAGAACTAAAATCTAAACACAAGTTCACGTAGCCATAGCCAGGACTCTTCCCGTTATACATTGTTTATGGGCTGGAAAATTCATCTAACAGACTTGATACAGTCTGTAGTAGATTCAGATTGACCACAAATTCTATGATGCTCTTTCTGGATTCATTTAAGTTGAGCTGGCCAATAGTAGTGAAGGGGGAGTTGTGTGACTTTCACACCTTGACCTCGAGCTTTGCTCTTGTTCTCCGGAAGTACTACCACCTTGCAAACAAGTCTGGACAGGCCTCCTGGAGGATGGCACACGTTATAGAGAGAGCACTTGCAGGGAGAGGGGTCCAGACATCCCACCTAAGGCCCCAGCCAACTGGACTGCACATTCATGTGAGAGCACAAGAGGTATAACATGGAGCAGAAGAACTGCCCAGCTGAGCCCAGCCCTAATTGCCAACCTGCAGAATTAGGAACAAACAAGTGGTTAGTTTTTTATTTAAGCCAATAAGCTTTTTTAAATGTTTTCAGTGGTTTTTTATTTTTTATTATTTTTCTTGTATGTTTTCCATTATCATTTAGTCCCCTGATACCCTATCTCTGCCCACAATCACCATGCTGTTGTCTATGTCCACAAATCCTTTTTCCTTTTTGCTCAATCCCTCCACCCCCTAACCTTCACCTGCCACCCCACAACCAAGCAGTCATCCTGCTTTCTATGAGCCTGTCTCTATTTTGCATGTTAGTTCAGTTTGTTCATTAGATTCCACATATGAGTGAAATCATATGGTATGTGTCTTTCTCTGACAGGCTTAATTCACTTAGCATAATGTTCTCCAGGTCCATGCATCCTGTCGCATCCAATTTCTTGTTCTTTCTCTTCTCTTTCTGGCACCCCTATGATGTGATTGTTGGAATGCTTGAAGTTGTCCCAGAGACTGCTTACACTGTCCTAATTTCTTTGGATTCTTTTTTCTTCTTGTTGTTCTGATTAATTGTTTGTTTTTACTTCCAGTGGCATACAGGGAGGGACTGAAGTGTCTAACATCAAGGCGGGAGAGGGAAGATAGCTTTCTTCCAGTCAGAAGGCAGACAGAGGCCATTGTCCTTTTCTGACTCCTTCCTCCACAGATCCACAGAGCCAGCAGGCAGGTGCCGTATTTGAGACTCCATCAACCTGGCTAACACCGTTTGCCTCTCTCTGGAGATCTCTTAAGACTCTGTCCCATCCAATTTACAGACCCACCAAAGCTGTTAACCAGGACTTTTCCATATGAATGGCTGGTCTTGGCTCATGCTGCACAACTTCCTAAATCCTATCAAACAATCAACAGCTGGCTTCAGTGAGCCCCAGACCCCTACTAGCAGCAGCCAAACTAGATTCATAGTTTGGCTTTGCCTGCGAATCTCCAAGCCCAGCACAGCTAGCAGCCATCTCAGATTGCTCTTTAGCTCATGCACGGTGGCCCTGGGCAGAATGTAAGTGCAGGAGGACCTTGGTCTGAACCACCTGGGAAATCCCACAGCCTGCGCACCCAGTGGACAGCTACAGACCACTTTGGAGCACCACCACCCTGCCCCTGCACAGCTGATCCTCCCTGGAGGGTGGAGGTTGGTGGTCAGTGGTCATAGCCAGTCTCTGCAGCTGACTGGCCTGGGTAACAAAACAAGGAGACAAAGAAACATGGCCCAAATGACAGAACAGATCAAAACTCCAGAAAAACAGCTAAACAAATTGAAGATAAGCAATCTATTAGATCAGAGTTCAAAACACTGGTTGTATGGATGTTTAAGGAACTTAGTGAGGACCTTGACAGCATAAAAAAGATCCAGTCAGAATGAAGGATACACTAATTGAAGTAAAGAGCAATTTACAAGGAAACAGTAATAGAGTGGTGACGCTGAGATTCAAGTCAGTGATTTGGTTTGCCATTTAGAAGAAAGTCTTATTCTTAGGCAGGGCCTGGGCATCCTCATGACACAATGGCTTTCTTTACTTCACTTTGCACAATATATGATTTCATAGTAGTTTAGAGTTTTAGAGCTGAAATGGCTTTAGAAGTCATGCTATTCAACTCTGCGTTTTACTGATATTACACATCATGAGCAACGTGGTTCGTGAAGAACCGTTTGCAAAATTGGCTACCTACAGAGCTGTCAGAAAATTTAACTCCTGTATCCCCATTCCTGGGTTCCTTCTTCCATACTTTACTGCCCCCCTTTTTTTTCAAATCACATTGTATATGAAATATAATAGGGAATTTGGGGTTTTAAAGAGTTTGGTCATGAGGATTTGGGACAGAAAAGAATCATGTTCTAAGACTCTCATCCCTTTGTTTATATACATACAGTTTGGAGCATAGCAACTTTGCTCACAGTGAGAAACACTTTGACAGCTTTAACCCAACACTTTTTTTTTTAACTCTAACTGCAGTAGACATCACAAATCAGTAACTTGGTACAGCTACATGAGTTTTTCAGCATAGAGTTGAATATAGTTTTGGTTTGCACAGCATTGGACTGACACTTTCCTACCCCACTGTATTATCACCCTTCATTGGTTTGGCCTTGGTGCTGAGAAAATCGCCCGCTGTGTGGAACACGTGTTTGGGTAATTGCAGAACGCTGATGGCCGAGGAGGGGAACCGCAGTAAATGAGTTTAAAAATAGCACTGCTCCTCCAAGGCCACAGATGTGGGCCATGGTTTCTTCCAGAGGGGAAAAAATACCCATTTTATTTACAGTATTTTAATACTTTTTGATCCTCAGAGGTCTTTCTTATTAGGAGAGCTTTTTTCCCGTAAAACAGGAAAATAAGACATAACACCCTTTTTGAATCATGGGTAAATAAGCTTTCCACCTAAATGTGAAATTTGATGTGGAACTTTTCTGTGGTTAAAATGTCCCTTGGGATTATTTTTGTGGGGAGTGGGAGCAGGGGCTTTTATGAGTGTGGCAAAGATGGTGTTTAATTCCAGAGTAATCCAAATTAAGTAAAGCTGGCCTACAAGCAGTAAAATTAGGCCATGTATACCCAGTCCTTTATAAGGCTATCTTCCATATCATTCTTGATCAAAAATTTCTTCTAAGATGCTTGTTAAAACAACTCACCGAATATCTAGAAGTATAAGCCATAAAACCTCATTCTATGGAAGTAGTTCACCCACACAGGGTGCTCATCGATACCCTTCAGTCCACAGGAGACTCTTAGTTAATTTTTCTAACACATGCCTTCTTTAAGTGTTATGAGCCTATTGTGACAGCAATAAAATTGCCTTTTGCTGAATGATTGGTGTGTTTATGAGTTACTTTATCTACTTGTTGGCAACTTGAACAGTAAAGAAAATGGTGATTGATAGGCTAAAGTGTCTGATGACTTTGACCCTACCTAAGGATACATTGCTGCCATGTTGTGAAATTCTTTTGTAGCAATTCAGAGTTTAAATATCCCTGGAGGGGCTTGTGATTTTTGTGGGGCTCAGTGATAATTAAGTCCCTCATTGTTGGCTCCTTTAAATTGCACTACGAGCTAAAGTAAATCCTCTGGAATTTCAGATGGATTTAATATCCATGTGTGGTAGGTAGACCAGTTGTATATTGCCATCAGAAGCTTGGTTAGGTTAGATTAGGATTATGACATACTAACCCTGCTCTTTCCGGGTCATTTTGATACCTTCTTCAATCCTCATCCACATCTTTGATAATCAATTAGTAGCATACATTCATTGAGTATCTGCTCTTGGCTCAGCAGTGGGATACAAAGAGGACTTGGAAGCACCCCTTGTTCAGAAAGGTTCCACTGAGGGTGGGAGGTGATACCGAACCTAGAGCCATGAACAGGCTGTTGTGATGCCGTGAGATGTAGCAGTGACCCACAGAATGGGTTGATCAGCTTCACGGCGGGAGAGAGTCAGAGGTTTCGTGGAATAGATGTTGCTTGGCTGGCTCAAAGTGAAGGAAAGCAGGTCAAATAGAGCTCGACCTTCAAGCATTTGGCACCCTTCATGCTTTGCAGGTATAGATGTAGAATGTGTCTCAGTAAAAACACACAGGAAACGTGACACTGTTTGCTTACAGTTGGGGAGGTCGGGTGGCTGAGGGACAGATGCTGGAGAGAAACTTTCCAGTGCACACTATTTTGAGTCTAGTACTATGTACATGTATTATCTATATTTAAGAATAAATAAGAACTTACTCTTTTGGGAATGGATACATCAAAACAGTGGTCCCTTAAATGATATGATGAATTTGCTAGCCAGCTTCTTCCTGGGTATCTATTTTTTTAATGGTATCACTAATTGTGGAATAAAGGAATTTTTCTCAAACGTATTTCAGACATAAACTGGTGAGGGGGAAGTGTGTCAGCAGACAACTTTTCCTACATCTCTAAAATCCTTACCCTTCTAATTAGAGAAACCCTAATATTTGAGTGATTCTCCAACTCACTGATCAAATTCTCTCTCTAGAGGTGAGGAGTCAAACAAGTAATTTAGAGTGTCCAGAGCAAAATCATTAGCCTTGTTCTGGGCAGTCAGTAAACAGACCATCTTACTTAAATTTCTATTGTCCCAGTGGAAGTCACACAACTGTCACGAGGAAATTAGTATTGGTTGCATTTGGTCATCTATAAATGATTCTCAAGTCTATACTCCATAAATCAGGAGAAATCTGTTTTCTTGGACTAAACAACTTTTTATTTTAAACATCAATTCACCACTTGTATCTAATGTTTTATAACCACTCCTGTAGAGAAAAAAAAATCAGTGAATTAACAGGAGTGCACAGATTGAAAGGATGGAAGGAAGGAAAGCAGAATACTAATGGAATTAAGAGAGAGACTCTGTGTGGGGGTGGGGAAAGGGCCTAACCATGTGCTTCGTGTAGAGCCCCTAATCACGGACCAACACTTAAACAAGTGAGATCCATACCCCCC
>PVKM010030609.1:0-17192 GCA_004027735.1 Carollia perspicillata
GAGGGGCATAGGCTGGTACACTCAAAGGACTCAGGGAACCTGCCCAGGCTGGGAAGCAGGCTCTCTCCTGGCCACAGGCTTTCTTCCCAGAGGCCCCCCTGCTGTCCTGGCTGGGCCCACAGTCACTGCCCCAGCCCCAGTCAAAGTACAGCTAATGTGGTCCTCCTGGGGCCAGAGGCCAGCGGTGAGGCGTGTCTTGCGTTGCCAGGTTGGGGAATCACACCACAGAACCCTGTCTGTCAATCAGTCCCTAGCCTAGGCCTGCGTATCCCTTGCCTCAAGGCCAGAGCTGAGGACATACAAGGAAACAGTGTGTTTATTGCCAGAGCCTGGCCTTCACCTTGTTTGCACAAGATTCCTTCAGTTTCCTCATGAACGTTCTGGTCTTTCTTTCTAGGCTGGCCAGCGGAGGCCTGCCCCAACCCCATGCCAGTGGTCAGAGGGCAGATGTCCTCCATCCCGCTTGGCCACCTGCCTGCGTAGCTTGTCTTGGTGCCCTCAGAGACTTGGTCTCGGCCTGCCAGGCCATGAAACCGGAGAAGGCTCTGAGCGTGACTGAGGCTGCACAGCCGCCAGCTCTTTGCTGGAGGTCGGCTGCAAGCACCAAGCACGCCAAAAGCAGCCAAGCGCTGTCTTGGGGCAGGCTGTCCCTTCCCGCCCCGTCCATCCACGGGCAGTCGTGGCTTACAGGCTCCCCATCCCCGTGCTCCTGCCCTCCCTCGGGAAGAGCTCAGCAGCCACGTGTCACTCTGTCTGCGCCTGTGGCTGCTCGGTCCATGACCTCGTCGTCCAGGGCTCACTCCTCTGCTGTCCACTTCAGCCGCCCCCAGTGATGGCTGCTCCAGGCCATGTCACCACCTGGAACTGCTCCACCCTAGAAATCGCTGAGTCAGGCACCCCCTCTCTACCCGCAGCCTGCAGGCCCTCCGGCCCACTCTTAGTCCCTTGTGGGACTCGGGTTCCGGACTCAGCAGGACATGGGGCCTCGCTTCCTCCCCTGCTGCCCCTCTGTCTTCATTTTCCTCCCTCCCCAGCTGAGGTTCCCTGGTCCATCATTCGAGCACTCTTCTGCCAACATCCGCAGCTCTCTTGGCCGCCCATCTCATGGTCCCGCCCGGCTGGCAGCCCCCCAGCCCTGGAGGAATCCCAGCAGCCTCCAGCTTGGAGGCGCCCTCCCCCATCTCCACTGCTGGGAGCAAAGCTGGAGAAACCGGCAGCGCTGGGTGGGTGACCCTGATGCCAGGCATGCACGCAGACCGGCTCAGTTGGCCTTAGCTTGCCCCTGCCCAGCAGCCGCTTGCTTTTCCTACTCAGCACCCTGTAGCCTCCCTTCAAAGGTGGGAAGACCACCTCCCTGTCTTAAACACTGTCCCTGTCGCGTCCCTCAGCCGTCTCTTGGGGCTGATGGCCCACCTCCTGCTCCACAGACACGGCAGAGGCCGATCTGTCTCCCAGCACTGCATCCGTGCCTCCAACGCCAGTCCAGTGGCAGAGGCGCTCTCCTCCTGTTGGGTCCTGCTGCCCACGTCCACCATCCCCTCGCCCCATTCCCCGGACCCTGAGTGGCCACTCATCTGCATGGCTGTCCGTGCAGCCGCCTTCCCGTCCGGATTCTTCCCATTAGCATCTAAAAACCCTCAAATCTCACACCATGAAGAACCCATCTCTTGGGGCCTAAGCTTAGACATGCACTGTCTGTTCTCTCACCTTCCCCACCCTTCCAGTCTCCACTCGGCTCCCACAGTCCCATCACTCCGCCGCAAGGCCCTGGCTAGAGTCACCGCTGACTTGCATGTGGCCACGGTCTCCAGGGCTAATCAGTAGCCACCCCTGTCTCACCCCCGCTGCAGCAGTCTCCTTCCTCCTGGGGCGTCTCTCTGACTTAACTCCTACCTCCCTGGCTGCTTTTCTCCACTCCACCCCCTCCACCTCCTCTTCTCTGGCTCAACCCAGAATGAGGGGTGGTGTTGTAGAAAGGGGTGAACTAGGGCCTAGGATCTCCCCAGTCTGGAGACTCAGAACTGGCTTCTCTGAGGAAGTGGCTATGTGGTTGAGGGGGAGAGGATTTAAAGGCGGAATTAGGGGAGCAGGATTCTAGACTGAAGGAGCCACACACCCAGTGTGAGCAGCTGGAGCATGGGGCCCCCATACCCTAGAGAGATGAGTGTGGTCCCCCGGAGGTGGAGGCATTGGCTGGAGGCTCCATCTGGGTGTGAAGACTTGAAGGACGACGTCATTGTCCTTCCAAGCTGGCCCCGCTGGGGCCAAGGTTGGGACCACCGCAGAGGTCAGCTCTCGGCTCCATCCCTCAGAGTCTCTTCGTTGCCTTCAGAGCTGCCCCAGCGTGGCTGGAATAGGCCTCTGCCGGAGGCGGGGAGTTCCTTGTCACTGAAGACGTGCAAGCAGAAGCCGATCAAGACTTTCTCTGCCTTCCCGTAGTTAGAGACAGCGTCCAGTGGTTTCATAGGCTCCCACCCAGCCTTTAGCCACCACACACGACCGATGTCAGCTCTGGGCCAGGCCCAGTGCCAGGAGGGAGGGAGATGCGTGGATGCAGCAGCGCGGGTGCCAGTGGTGGTGGCGATAGCTCCTGGAGAGGCCTGCAAGCAACTGCCCCAAGAGGCTCCCCAGCATCGAGAGGACTCCAGGATCAGGTGGGGTTAGAGAGGCCGCTGGGGAGAGTGGGTGACCAGAGGGGAGACAGCTGCCAGGCATGGGGCAGACAGACCCCAAGTGAGAGAGGCCCCCCGAGGTAGACTGTTATCAGTCATATGGTCTTGAGATGATTGAGCTCAGTCTCATGCAGAAACATGTAATATGTCACTGATGGCACTGTACCAAGGGCTTCTTCCAGCCCAGCCACCGTCTTGCTGCGTGACTTGGGATAGAGCCTCTAACAGGGTTTTTTTTTTTTTTCTTGATTTGGAGAAGATCTTGATCTGGGCCATTCCTTGATGGTTTCCCATGTGAAGGTGGGCCCGGGAGGGAAGCCGGGAGAGTTGCTTGTGGGAGAAGTGAGTCTGGTCTCTGGGAATTCCCGGGTGGGCCCCAAAGACCTTGTTCGCAAATGAGTGAGCCTCCTTGAAGGGGGCCATTCCCAGTGTGCAGTGCCTGCCTACACCCCAGGTACCTACTGGCAGAGCCTGGGCATGGCGACCATCCTTCTCTTGGCCTGGGGGCCTCAGTGCCGCCAGCCTGGAGTGGGCAGCTGGAAGGAAGCTTTGTTTCGGGACAGTAGCCTCAAGTGCCCAGTGGGCCTGATAGCACACTTGCCATTCTCCCCAGCGCACCTTACTCCAACCTTGTGCCCTGCTTCGGCTCTGCTGCACCTGGTTTCTGGGATAGGTTCCCCCATGTCCTGGCCCTCTGGCCCTTGCTGTCCACAGCTCATGGTCCTCGTTGACACAGGGTCTCTGTGGGTCAGGGCTCTAGACGTGCTGTGGTTTCTGGGTCCTGGGCTGGACCGGGGTCCTGCCTTGAGGGGGAGCCAGTAACCACACCATCTTCCTGAGCCTGGGAAGAGCACACAGGAGCCCTTCAAGGCCCCAAAGGCTCAAGACACGTGGGAGGACCCAGCTGTGCCTCTGGGGTTGGGGCAGGCTTTGAGTGAGAAGGTCATGGCCTCCCTGGTTCTGCTGTGGGCCACACTACCGTCATCCCAATTGCAGAAGGGAAACGGGCGTGAAAGTGGGTATGCTGAGGCCGTAGCTTCCACCCTGGGCAGGGTCCTGAAGGTACTCAGATGTGACCGAGCACAGCTACTGTGACCAGCAGTTCCTGCTGGGAAGATGTGAATGGACAGACTGGCAGGGGCACCTACTCATCATGACCTCACCGGTGCCAGGCTGGCCCCCAGGGGGATGGATGGTGAGAATGTAGGAGCAGAGGTGCTCCAGCAGGTGGCGCTAAAGGGCACAGCAGAAGGACAGGACTTGGTTAGGGGACTCTGAAGACTCCTAGGAGGAAGTGTCTTCCTCAGCTCCAACCTGAGATTTCTGTGAGCCCAAGCTGAAACGACCAAGCACAGGGTGAGGGAGAGCCTTTGGGCAGAGGAATACACACTCCTGCACTCCCGCCCCACGTGGGCCCCTCTGGCCTGGCGGCAGCTGCCTTCCACTCCCCAGCTGTCTTCCTCTGGAGGGAGACACTGACCAGCTGGAACCTCAATCTCTCCTACTGAGGCCAAATGAGGGGAGGACTGTGGAGTGCCTTTCTGGGGGCTGGGAAGCAGCTGCTGAAGCCAGGCAAGGAGGAGGAAGAGGAGGATTTCCCTGCCTGCCGAAGTCCTTGGGAGAGAAGCAGACAGTTGGGCCAGCATTGTCTCTACCAGGCCTGCCCTGCCTGCCTTCTCCCAGGAAGGAAGATTCTGGCTCTCATTGGGCAAGGGAGAAAACCAGGGGCAGCTGCTGCAGCAACCTTGTAGTTGACCCAAGGGGAGGAAGTGCTGGACCTGGCACAGGATCATTCAGGGCCTGCCTAGCCTGGGTTGGAAGGAGGCCTTGGCACGGCCTGGGGGAGTGTGATCACAAGTGACCCTTACTTGGCTTAGCATTTTCTTTGGTACCCAGCTAGGTCTTCTAGCAGGAGGGGCTGGGGGCAGCCAGGGGATACTGCCACTGACCCCCGTCTGCTGTCAAGCCTGAAAAGTGAGTCATAATTGGCCTGTTCCACATCACTGGAGGGATGTCAGCAAGGCCAGACGGCAGAGTCTTCCCATAGGGCTCTCCTCTGAGGTGGGGCCAGGACCCTGAGACACCTCCCCTGGGCTCTGACCTCAGCCCCACTCCCAGCACAAACTAATATCTGGAGCTGTGGGCACAAGGAGTAGAGCGGTTTAGATAACAGGGACTGGCTGTGGGGATCCCTCTGAGAAGACCAGGCTAGATGGGGGTTGCAGAGCCCTTTGGGTCTCTTGGCTTGCAGCTGCAAATGGGTCCTGCCCGAAGCCCTCAGTTTGAGAAGTGGGGTCTGCCTCTTCTTAGCACACATCCTGTAGCTGACCCAGCCAGACTTGGGGTGGAGGGAGGGCAGCTGCCTGGCTCTAAGCCCAGGAGAGCAGAGGTTGCAGCAGGGCGCTGGGCCGGGTGGGAGCTGGGGGAGCAGCAAGCAGGCGGAGTGGGGGTCAGACCAGGACAGGAGCTGTGGCCTCTTCCTCCTGCCGCCTTCCTGGAGGGCCCTGTGGGAGCTCCCCTAATGGCCAGCCCTCTGAGCTAAAATCAGCCTCCTTCCCTTTCTTCCTTTGGTTTTGGGGACCACTTCCTTCCAGGGTTGCCTCGCTTGGACAGCATCATGCTGGTGCTGAAGATAACTGTCACAGGGCAGGGGCCCAGCTGAGGCACAGAAATGCTCAGGTTGGGCCCATGCTCAGCACCTAACTCAGGGCAACGGCCTCCGCCCCAGCTTGCACCCTTCAGTGAGAGCCTTGGGGCATGTCCTCCAGGCCTCATCCAGCTCCCTTGTGCCCTGAATTCATCACTGATGCCACTTGGCTGGAGGAATGTTGTGGCTACGGTAGCTTGACTGTGGCCTTGAGGCCCCCTCCGCTCTCCACCCCATCCCCGCATAGGTGACTGCACAGAATTTGCCCCAGCCCTTTTGTGGCATCGTCTTCATGGTCAGAGGCAGAGCCTCCCCTTGCCGAGTCTGAGCTGGACTGCCCCACCCGTCCTCAACTCCATAGCCCCCTCTACTGCCCATATACTTACTCCCCAGAGCAGAGAGCCTGGGGCTGACCTGAGCCCAGCCTCCTCTCCAGGTCTCTGGGTCTCCTCCAGGCCACCCTGGGCAGAAGTCTGGCCCTGGCCTCAGGCCTAACGGTGGAGGCGGTGCTAGGTCTTTGGAGTGGGCTGCTGAGGGCAGCTGTCTGCCTGCCTGTCGCTGCCTGCCCCGGGACCTTCCTCCAGAGGTGCCTTCCCACCGCCTCCCTGCTGCCCTTCCTTAAAGAAGCTCCTCCTCGCCCCACTCCTCAGACTTTTCTGCCCTTGCCGTCCTCCCTTCTGCTCTGTTCCCGCCCAGCAGCCAAAGCCGCCCTAACTGGACTGGATCTCCCTGCTTACGTCCTGCGCGCGGAACCCTGTGCCCAGAGTGAAGGCAGGCCCCTTGGCCTCGCCCGCAGGACCAGTCTCCAGGCCCCAGCCTGCTGGCAGAACAGCCCCGGTCCCTTTCCTCCTGCCAGCCCAGCCGAGGCCGTGCTCATTTCCTCGAATGCGTCTGGTCACTCTGAACGAGCGCAGGTTCCTGCACACACTGTTCCCTCTTCCCAGAACATGCTTTCATCTCCCAGCTCCCTCCTCCCCCGGGGCTGGCCGGGGCGCCTCACCTCCTTGTGCCCACGGTCCCCGTGTCCTGCCAGAACACTGTTCACACCCGTTTTGCAATCACTGGTGGGGCCTGAATTCCACTCTTTCAGCCTGTCCCGTTCTCCTGGTAGTGGAGAAGGGGGCGCGCTCGGGCAGGGAGCGGAGCCAGTGGCGCTTCTCCGCAGCACCCTCCAGGCAGTGCACGCTGTCCAGGGGCTGGCGGGCGGGGCGGGGCAGGGGTGAGGCCTCAGGACTTCCAGCCCCACCCTGACAGGCTGCCTGCTGTTGTGCGCCTCCCGTAGTTACAGCTACATGATCGACAACGTGATCCTACTCATCACGGGCACACTGCACCAGCGCTCTATTGCCGAGCTCGTGCCCAAGTGCCACCCGCTAGGCAGCTTTGAGCAGATGGAGGCCGTGAACATTGCGCAGACACCCGCCGAGCTCTACAATGCCATTCTGGTGGACACGCCCCTGGGTGAGCTGCCGTGGTGGAGCAGGGGGGAGGTGGACATCAGTGTCAGCACCTCAGTGGGGGGTTTGCGGACCCCTGGGGTGGCCTCACTCAGAATCAGAGGCCTGCCCACTGCTGCCAGCCTTTTCGTTCCCCTCGACTTCCCCTCCCGTTCCTTTCTCCTCACCCCGCCTTCTCCTTTGCTGTTGCTCTCGCTGGGCCAGGAAGGCTACCCCCAGGGCCCAACTCGGACCATTTAACTTCGTAAGACTGGATGATATCTCAGAATGCAGAGGAGGGCTGGGCTCCAGGAGATTGTGAGACGCTTGGGCCCCCCGGAGCCTTGGGAGTGCTGACCTGTCCGACTGTGGCCCCAAGCAGGGTGGGAGTAGCAGGCCACCCATGAGCAGAGGAGGAAAGCAAATAGCTTCGCTCGCCTCTCCCAAGCAGGTCCCAGGGGCCTGGATGCAGGGTTCATGTTAGAGGCCAAGGAAGGGAACTGGGAGCTTCCTCCAGGGCGCTGCCTAGGCAGTGCTGGCTCCTGCCTGCTGTGTCAGCTGGGTGGCAGGCACTAAGGCCGTCACCAGCTAGTGCCTTCATAGCCAGAGTCCTAGTCCTCTGGGCACCACCTCCAAGAAGCCACCAGGGTTGAACCACTGGACTCCAAGCTGTACTTGGTCCTATACAAAGAGGCCTGAGCCCTACCTGCTGGCCTCATCTATCATAGAATCTCCCAGTAGTTCTGGGCTGTTTGTGGCTTCTTCCATTTCTCCATCTTTAAAAAAAAGACTGACTAGTGAGTTCAGAGGTTTCCCTTGGAGTGGGGTGGATTTATTCTGCTCTGATCTCTACTTCCAGCCTGACAGTGGTCCCTTGGGTCTGCCCCAGCAGCGATTAGGTCATGTTATGGCTGGCTGCCTCCTTCATAAATCTGTTTTAGGAGCAAAGAGTCAGGAGAAGCTCCGGTCAGGGTACATAGTCCAGAGGATTGCTACTGCCACTTCCAAGGCAATAAGCAAAGCGGGCGGTCCCCTGGTGCCCAGCCAGATGGGCCTGTGGCAGGGCCTCTGTGCCTGCGGGAGCGGTTGGACACCAGCAGGACTCCGGCCTCGTCTCTCCTGCCCCTCACACCCAGTCTTTTCTCCCCAGCGGCGTTTTTCCAGGACTGCATCTCAGAGCAGGACCTGGATGAGATGAACATCGAGATCATCCGCAACACGCTTTACAAGGTAGTGCCCCCATCCCCCCCACCCCATGAGCAGTGGGGGGTTGGCCTGCTGCGGGCGGGGCCTGTGGGCCTGGTGGGCCTTGATTTCTGTAGGGGTGAGGCAGGGCACAGCCCCAGGCTCTAACCCTGGGGGTTTATCCACTTACTCTCTGGCTCCCGTGATGGGCACGAGGCTGCATGGAACAGGTTCTCTGCGCCGAGGTGCCCACGGTGGGCCTGGATAAGATCTGCGGGAGTGGCAGGTGCTCCACAGCGTGGCTTGTCAGAGCTGGCTCCTGGGTGACTGCTCTGCTGCGTCCCTGAGGGTCACGGCCACCCACTGGGCCGTAGCTCTCGGGCTGACCTCGCCTAGACCGTTGCCAGCGAGGCCCGGCATGGGAGCAGAGGCAGCCAAGAGTTCTGTTCTGCATGGGGGAGGGACCCTGCCGGGAGTAGCCAGGTCACCGTGTCCCTGTCAGATTCCCAGGCCTAGAGCCAGGGCCATGTCTTATCATCCTTGTCCCTCCTACCTTCCGCTTCCCGCCAGCCTGTGCCACAGCTGGCAGCCCCACGGAGGCTGTGGAGGTGGAGAGGGCTTGGGGTTCCTAGGTCAGCACTGTCCTGGCCTAAAGAGGTGAGGCGCAGGGCTGGCCAGGGACGAGTGAGGGACATTTGGGGCAGACTGGGCTATGAGTGTGGCGAGGTGTGGAGCTGCCATGCCAGGATGCCGTCAGGCTGCAGCCAGGAGCGTGGGTCAGCAGGGGCCAGGCCCTGGATAGCACTGGCCAAGGGCCCCGCTGACCTGTCCCTGAGAGCATCTGTCTTTCGGATCTTTATTTATTTTTTTAATCCTCAACCAAGGACACATTCATTGATTTTTTTTTTTTTTAAGAGAGAGGAAGGGAGAGAGAAAGAGAGAAACATTAACGTGAGAGAGAAACATTGATCAGTTGCCTCCCACATGCTCCCCGACTGGGGATCAAACCGCAGCCTAGGCCTGTGCCCTGAGTGTGGATCGAACCCACAGCTTTTTGGTGTATGGGCCGACACTTCAACCAGTTGAGCCACCCAGCCAGGGCATCTCTCAGATCTTTATGGCCAGGACCCTCCCCTGCCCTGGTTGGAGTTTGGTGGCCTGGGCTGCCTGCTGAGCCCAGACCCTCCGTCCCCCTGCAGGGCTTTGGCCAGGGTGCAGGGCGGGTCTGGTGGTAGTGAAGGGCCTGCCTGCAGGTTCAGTGGCATAGGCAGGGGACCAGCACGTGCAGAAGCAAGCATGAGGCGTGGGCCAAGTGGCAGTGAGATTTGCGGTGGGAGGGCAGGTTCCAGATGGAAAAAGAAGCAGGTGTAGGATCAAGTCACCCAGGCCCGGAGTTTGGACTTTATCCTGTGTTCAGGGCCGGCCAGTAAAGGTTTCTGGCGGTCAGAGTATCAGAAAGCCCCTCTGGCTGCAGTGTGGAGGACAGGGTTAGACGGGACGAGACCAAGGTCACATCCCCACTCCCACCCTGTGACCTGGAGGAAGGATCAACTTTAGTTCTCTGGACAGCCCTAGGAGCCAGGAAGGCACCAGTCTTCTCCTTTGTGAGATGAGGAAACCGAGGGCCCAGAGAAGTCGGGCGGTCTACCTGAAGCCACTTGCCAGACACCGGTGGCGCTGGGGATTGCACCTGGCTCGGCCTGTTTGCAAAGCAAGCGCTCTCATCCACCCGCTAGTAGGGAGGCAGGCCAGCCGGTCCTCAGGGAGAGAGTGCGCTCACCCTCCTGCCCGCCCAGCTGGCCCGCTGCCGGGATCCCTGCCCTGAGACAGGGTGAGGGGTGCGGCTGTCCCCCCAGCCTTACGCACACCCTCACCGGGCCTGACTGGTTCTGCCTGGAGTCACTGGCTGGGGCTGCTTGGGCACCGGCTTGTAAACTCTGATCCAGTGCTGCAGGCGCCGTGCCAGACCGCCCACCCAGCCAGCAGTGTCCCAGCCCAGTGGCCACAGATGGGAGATTAGGCAGACCCTCATCCGTGTACTGGGTGGGAACTGCAGGCAGCTGGCACCACAGCCGTGAGCTGGCAGACTCCTCCAGGTCACAGGGTGGGAGTGGGGATGTGACCTTGGTACCTGGGCCTCTGGGGTCTTGCCAGCTTTTCCAGCTGCCGCAGGCTCCAGAAGAGAGCCTGGGTCTGTCCCACCAGCCTCCTTCACCCTGGGGTCAGCCTCTCTGCAAAAGCTGGTGGCTTCCCCCATGGGTAGGAGCTGCAGACCCCCCTGGGTGGAGCAGGCCTGGGGATTTGGGCACAGCTAGATGGCTGGATCTGGGGAGGGAGGTGGCTGGAGACAGTGCTAGGACTGAACAGCACCCCGCTAAGCCATGGCAGGTTGGTGGCTGTTTCTTTCTACCCCTCTCTGGTTCCCAGGAATTTGCTGTGCTACACCCACTCTCCCCTTCCAGCGTCTTACTCCCTGACTTGTCCTAGACTTCTGTTTTCTGTGGCCTCAGTGGTCACTTCAGGCCTTTCTCTGAGCCTGGCCTGCTGACGCCCAGGTCTCGTCTCACCTCCTCCTGTGGGGTAGCAGAGCTGGTGGCCCAGGTCAGCTGGCGGTGGGTGCAAAGGTCTCTGCACTTGGAGGGCAGACCTTGGCATGGAGGGCTTTCCATGCCTCCCAGCCCTCACCCCCAACCTAGCCTCCAGCCTGTGAAGCGGGAGGCTCTGTGCTCACGCCACCAGACAGGACCCAGGAGGGTCTGAGTGAAGGGAGCCCTCTTCCTTGACATAGGGAGGTGTGGGGAGGGAGCCCGTGCCTAGCAGCCTTTAGGAGTGAGTGCCGGGAAGGACCTGGGGCCTGGACTGACCTGTCTTCTCCTCATGCCCGGCAGATCCAATTTGCCCGGGCAGGAAGTGCTTGTTCCCACCGGCGCCCAGCACGTCTGGCCATTGCTCTGCAGGGCTGACGTCCACGTAGGCAACAGTCGTCCCTCTGCAGGGCCTGGGCATTCCTGCTGTGTGATGCCTGGGGAGTGCGGGGAGGAGAAAGTGTTCTGTGAGGGGGGGTGCCAGAAGGGACCAGGCACCCAGTCCAGGCCATATCTCTGTGGACTCACGGGAGTAACCTTCCCTCACCAGCCCATCAACAGGTGGTTTTCTGGGGCTGTGGGGGAAGGGCAGGTAGAACAGCAGGGGAAAGACAGAGCCCCTCTGAGCCCAGCCTGCTGTGGGATGAGGGTGAGGGGGGATACTGCATCACAAAGCAGACTGTCGGCCAAAAATTGCTGTCACTCCTCAGTTGGGGGACAAGGCTACAGGCTTTCACTGCTGGACTGGTTAACAGTTGGAGTCAGTGGCTGTTTCATGGGCTCTTACGTGGGGGCTGCCCTGGCCAAACCACGGGTGTGATGTTTGGATTCACCATGCAAGGGACTGGGAGGGGGACTATGAGTAGGAGGCCTGGCAAGCCCGCCGAGTCTCCCTGCTTGGCCTGATCAAGCCCCGTGCTCCGAACAGGCCTACTTGGAGTCTTTCTACAAGTTCTGCACGCTGCTGGGCGGGACCACGGCTGACGCCATGTGCCCCATCCTGGAGGTGAGTGCCTGCCCACCCTCCCACCTGCTGGTCCCCTGGGGAGGACAGGCCTAGAGCAAGCCCTGCCAACTGACTGGCTACTGCCTTCCTCCCTTTCCCTCTCTCCTTGGCTGTGTTACGGCCCTACAGTTTGAAGCAGACCGCCGCGCCTTCATTATCACCATCAATTCCTTCGGCACAGAGCTGTCCAAGGAGGACCGTGCCAAGCTCTTTCCACACTGCGGGCGGCTGTACCCCGAGGGCCTGGCCCAGCTAGCTCGGGCTGATGACTATGAGCAGGTTAAGAACGTGGCCGACTACTACCCGGTGAGTGCTCTGGCTGCAGGACCCAGGGGCGGGCAAATTGGCACTTGAATCTCCACCCTACAACCAACAGCTCCCCTCATGCTTATGCTTCCCGCCATGCCCCTGGGCCAGGAGTACAAGCTGCTTTTCGAGGGTGCAGGCAGTAACCCCGGAGACAAGACCCTGGAGGATCGATTCTTTGAGCACGAGGTGGGTGCCGGGCCTGCCCGTCGTACGGAGGGGTTGGTGGCTCAGGCCCGACCCTTGTGGCCACGGCCCCCTGCACACCACGCCTGCCTCTGTCCTCAGGTGAAACTGAACAAGTTGGCCTTCCTGAACCAGTTCCACTTCGGTGTCTTCTACGCCTTTGTGAAGCTCAAGGAACAGGAGTGTCGCAACATCGTGTGGATTGCTGAGTGCATCGCCCAGCGCCACCGCGCCAAGATCGACAACTACATCCCCATCTTCTAGCGCCCTGGCCTGGGGCTCCCCACCCGTGTGTGTCTGCACGCTGGGACCAAGGCCACGGCTCACATGCCTGCCCTGGGGGCAGCACATTGGTCTGGCGGCTACCCGCCCGGCTTTCCTGCTCTTCAGAGGCTACTCCCGGGCCTGAAAGGGGCTGGGTGCCTGCCCCCCACCAAGGATTGACCAAGTCCCCCTCCAGATCAAGGAGGCCCCTTCAACCCTGATACAGCCACTGATATGTCCAAGAAGCACGTGGTCACTTTTGTGCCCCTTCCTAACCTGAGAACCCCCGGGGGCAGCGGGAGCCTTCTCTCCCCTTTGCAGGTCGTCCCCAGAGCCATGGGGACGCAGTGTGTGTGTGTCCTCAGGGCGTGGGGTCGGGTAGCTGTGCATATCCCTCTCAGCTCCACCCCTCTGAACAATAAACTGCCCTCTCTCTAAGTCCGGCTGTCTGCTGTCTCCTTTGAACCCTAGCTCCTTTCCCTGACCCCCCAGCTTGCCTTGAGTGTACCCTTACTGAGTCCACCCACCCCCGCCTAGCCTAGGCCTTCTCCCTCAGGCAGTCAGCCTCGGTGGGCAGCCCCAGGCCAGCCCTCTGCTGAGCAGACAGATTCCTCAGGGCTGGAGGGATAGCTCCTGCTTCTGCCGGCAGCTTGGGGCCGGGCCCTGGAGAGCCAGCCCCCAGGCCTCTTTGCTTCATTGAGCTCCGCCATTCCCCAGACCAGGGTTTTCACCTCCATTTCACTATGAGGAAACCCAACCCTGTGGATAAATGATCTGCCCAAGGTCCAGGCAGTGGGCAGCTGTGACCCAGAGCCTCGTCCCCGAGCCGAGCCCGGGGGTCTGCCGGGCAGTGCCTGGTGTGGCGCATGGCCACAGCCTTTCACCCCCGAACACAGTGTCTGCCCCATTCTAGGAGAAATTAAAATCTGTCTTTATTTTTTAAATGGCAGTCAGGCAAATAGGGTATGCAGCTTCCCTGTGGCTTGGGGTAGGTGGTTGGGACCCTAATTCTTGAGCCAGTCAAGAAGTAGTTGGGATTCACCCTTTGAATCGCAGCACGAGGCACCAGTGCTGAGAAATAATCCTGAGGGGGTCCCCTACCTACCCTGTCACTTCCTAGTTTGCAGAGGCTCTGACTGTGGGGTCCCGTCAAAGGCTACAGCTACGTCTTGCACTAAATTCCCCTTCCAGCTGGGTTCTCTAAACTACAGGGTAGAGCCCTGTGCCTGGCGAGTCTGTTTGGGGCTGTGAAACGGCAGAGAGGCCCAGAGGTTCACTGGGAAGCCTGAGCCTCACTCGGCCTGACCTGGGGCATCGGCAGTTGGTGGGGCTGAGGGTCCTTCAGGCTAGGCTCTAGGGCAGAGTTTGGGGTCGCAATGCTCAGGGGAGGGCCAAGGGCTCGTGGGACCTCCTCTGCTGGAACAGCCAGGCCATGTGTGCACACTGCTCATTGGGACACCGTGGGAGAAGGGCCTGGGTTTGGGTCTGATTCTCGGGCTTCGTCCTGGGTGGGAGTAGGGCCAGGCTTGCCCAGCCGCAGTGCTCTGGGCACACAAGGACTGATGAAGAAGGCTTGCAGGAAGCGGCGCCGCAGGCTCTGGGGCAGATAGTAGTGGATGAAGTACATGAGCCCCACGCCACGGCCCGGGTAATAGCGGTGTTGTGGCTGAGCGGCCAGCAGCGCGTCGACGATGGCATCTACCACTGGACTGAGGTCAGGCACTGCCAGGCTCAGCGAATGCAGGAACTGCCTGTGTATGTGCTCGATGTAATCCTCGCCATAGGCCTGCAGCAGCTCCTGGGGCAGGTTAGCCAGCAGCTGCTGTTTGCTCCGCTCCCAGCCGTTCACGTTGTTAACTGACCCGGGGTGGGGGGGGGAGAGTGGTAAAATCAGCATGCAGCCAGTCAGCTAGGGAAGCCAAAGGGCCCAGGCCTACCTCACCAATGACCCACCTCCTGCCAAAGCCACGCCCATTCTACAGACCTGTCCCCACCCACACAAGACCACGGCCACCCCTCTTTTCCAGCCCCAAGCCTCCCTTCCACCAACTCTGACCTTCACCAGTCTTGAAGCAGCCAGGCTGGATGACGCTGACCTTGACCCCCCAGGGCAGAAGTTCACTGCTGAATGTGTCCATGAGCAGCACCATGGCTGCTTTGGAAGTCCCATAGGCCCCCAAGCATGGAAATGGCATGTCTCCTGGGGATGGATTGGGGTGGGGCAGCTCAGCCTGGGCCAGGGGCTCCAGCATCCCTCCCCACCATTGGCTCCTTTTCTGCTGCAGTGTGGGCGTGCACTCACCTGCTGGGCTGCCCAGGGTCACGATACGACCCCTGGAACGGCGCAAAAGTGGCAAGAGGCCCTTGGTCAGCTGCAGTGTGCCAAAGAAGTTCACCTCCATGCAGGTGCGGAATGTAGCCACTGGAGACAGCTCTGCGTCGGCCACTACATCATTGAGGCCCGCATTGTTGACCAAACCCCACAAGCCTGAGGAGGTGGAGCAGGGAGGGAGGGAAGCTGTAGCTCGGCCCTGCAGCGAACCTACAATCACTGCCCCTTTACAGCCACCCAGCCACCCCTCTGCGCCCACTGACCTGTGCTGCTGGTGTGAGCCTTGGTGAACTCCAGTGCCCGGCTAATGTCAGCCGGTTTGGTCATGTCCATCTGCAGTAGCTTTAGGTGAGGGGAACAGCAGGCACGCAGCTCTTGGGCACCAGGGCTCTCCAAGTTCAACACAGTGGCCAGCACCTTGAAGCCCATGGCATCGAGCTTCTTGGCCGTCTCCTTGCCAAAACCAGAGTCACAGCCTGGCCAGGGCAGGGCAGCCAGTGAACTCCCACTGTGACCCAGTCCAGCCCGAGACAACCCTAGGATCACCAGGGTCCAGACAGAATCCAGGACCCTGGTCACCCAACCTCCCAGCAGTCAGCAGCCCTCCCTCCATCTGCGGCAGGCTTTGCTCCCTGGCTGAGCACCTGCGCATCAACCGTTTCACAGCTGTCGTCTCCCTGACTCCCAGTTGCAACCCCATCAGACACGCCTCATGAGTCTGACCTTACACACGAGGAGACAGATCTAGTAATGCTAACCTGCTTTGCAAAGTCACTTGGCCAGCAAAGAGTAAGTTCGGGACTCCATCCCAGGTCAGCCTGGGACCCAGTCCCAGCCCTAATGTCCTTCTGCCTGCTTGACATCAAGCTTCTGCTCAAATGCTTGGGGTTGCGGCACAGCCTCCCTTCCTTTCCCACCGGTCTTGCCCAGGCTTCTGCTGCCCGCCTGGACACTGAAGCAGCCCCCTCTCCGGTCCTGTCCCATCCTAATCCCTTGAATCCATTCTCTACCTGAACAGCTACAGGGATTTTTCCAAAAATGACAAGACAATGGCTGCGGAAAACCTTCCCGAGGCGCCCACCGTGCACTGGCTGAAGCCCAAGCCCTCTGCTCCCATCCTCCAGGCCCTGCCCACCCTGAGCTAGCCTGCCTTCCTAATCTCGACAACCCCTGCTGCTGTTCCACCCTCTAGGCAAGCAGGAGGCCCATCTCCACCTCACCCCTGACCCCCACCCTTGGAATTTCAATCAGTGGCAACAGTAGGGCATTCTCTGAGCTCCAGACCACTTGCCCTTAGGACAGGGACAATGATGGATGGAGAACAGACCTGCATTTCAGTCCCTTCCCACACCCACCAAGGGTGACCTGAGGTCAGTTATCACTCTAGAAGGCTTAGCTTTCTGTCTTTGGTATGCAGAGAGAAACCACCAGGCAGAGCTGGAGTTGGGGTCCGATAAGCCCCTGCTTCCTTGATCGTTCCCATTTTGGGTCTGAGGGCAGAGTCTCCTCCTCCCCTGGAGGAGAAGCTGCAAAGCTGCTCGCTTTTCCACTCCTGGACGGCTCTGCGCCTGCTCCTTGCAGTGAGGCACACAGCACAACTGGGCAGGGGGCTTCGAGCTGGGCTTTGTGTTGCTGGGGGCCTGCCAGCCAGCCCAAGCTGCGGGGATCGGAGGGGGGGCCCTTCCTGGGCAAGCACGGCTGGCCGAGGCAGGGGCGTATGTTTTCGACCGCTTACCTGAGAGCCACCCCCCACCCCACCACCGCCCCACCTCAGAGCAGACAGGCCCTTCCCAAGGGAACGGAGTCCTCCCAGAGCCTTAACTCTGCTGTCTCAGCACAGTCCACCACACCTTGCATCCCCTTTACTCACCTGCACACACATACCTGTACACACATACCTGTACACACCTGCAACCTACCTGCAGTAAGCCGTGAACACCACACCAGCTCACTCCCGTGAGACCCCTGCCTCCCATCAGTACACAGCTGTGCGCCCAGCCACTCAGCCCAAACCCTGACCCCAGGGCTGAGCTTGGTGAGGAGCCTTGGCCAGCAGCTCTCAGGGAGGGGTGGGTGGCAGCTCTGGCAGGTGGGGCAGGGTCTGATCACCTACTGGTCTCTCAGCCAGGTTGTGAGGGACCTCCAGAGTTCTCGGGCATAGGGAAGTTGGAGGCTTATATCTGATGCTTAGATGGGATGGGCAGTCCCCATCCCCTCCCCTATCATGGAGCTCTGCAACCAGGGATGGGGGAGCCCAGGTCAAGGAAGACATCCTTCCTCTCACCTCCCTCTCAGACCCAAGGCTACAAATAAGCAGTACTAAAGCCTGGGCTGAGAGCTCAGGAAAGACGCCATACTTGCAGAGGCCTCAGACCTGTTGAGAAGGCAGGGTGGGAGCTACCCTGCCTCTGGGGACGGATCAACATCCAGCCCCTGCTTCATACCAGGATGGTCTATCATCTTCCTTCCTCAAACCCCTGAAACTGGGGTCCCCAAAGGCTTCGCACTGCATCCTGAACCCTGGTCCCTCCCATCCAGCCTGGGCCCTGCTCTCCTCACTCTTTGCTTGAAGC
>PVKM010030610.1:0-17184 GCA_004027735.1 Carollia perspicillata
CTCCTCCTCCCGCTCCCCTATTGCTAACCCTCCATGTGATCTCCATTTCTGTGGTTCTGCTCCTGTCTTGGTTGTTTGCTTAGTTTGTTTTTGTTTTAGGTGTGGTTGCTAATAATTGTGTTTGCTGTCATTTTACTATGCATGTTTTTTATCTTCTTTTTCTTAGATAAGTCCCTTTAACATTTCATATAGTAAGGGCTTGGTGATGATAACTCACTTAACTTGACTTTATCTGGGAAGCACTTTATCTGCCCTTTCATTCTAAATGATAGCTTTGCTGGATTGAGCAATCTTGGATGTAAGTCCTTGCCTTTCATGACTTGGAATACTTCTTTCCAGCCCCTTCTTGCTTGCAGAGTCTCTTTTGAGAAATCAGCTGACAGTCTGATGGGAATTCCTTTGTAGGTTACTGCCTCTTTATCTCTTGCTGCTTCTAGGATTCTCTCCTTCATTTTTATGTTGGCTAATGTAATTATGATGTGCCTTGGTGTGTTCCTCCTTCGGTCCACCTTCTTTGGGACTCTCTGAGCTTCCTGGACTTCCTGGAAGTCTATTTCCTTTGCCAGATTGGGGAAGTTATCCTTTATTATTTGTTCAAATAAATTTTCCACTTGTTTCTCTTCCTCTTCCCCTTCTGGTACCCCTATAATTCAGATGTTGGAACATTTAAAGATGTCCTGGAGGTTCCTAAGCCTCTCCTGTCATTTTTTTGAATTCTTGTTTCTTCATTCTTTTCTGTTTGGTTGTTTCTTTCTTTCTTCTGGTTCACTCCATTAATTTGAGTCCCAGTTCCCTTCCTATCACTATTGGCTCCCTGTGCATTTTCCTTCATTTCACTTAGCATCACCTTCATTTGTTCATCTAATTTGTGACCAAAATCAACCAATTGTGTGAGCTCCCTGATCACCAGTGCCTTGAACTGTGCATATGATAGGTTGGCTATCTCTTGGTTGCTTAAGTTGTATTAGCTCTGGAGCTTTGATCTGTTCTTTTGTTTGGGCCATTTTTTTTTGTCTTGTCACACCTGTTATGTATGAGGGGAGGAGCCTTAGGTGTTCACCAGGTTGGGGCAACACAGTTGCTGGGTTGTGATGCTGTATGTGGGGGTGGGGTCCGAGAGGGATCAATGGCACTCGTTCCGCTCTCTGTGGCATCCCAGACCCCTCTGCCTGTTTTCCCAAGCAAACTGGGCCCTTCTGGTGCTGATTACCATGTGGGTGGGCTTGTGTACATTCTAGGACCTGGTGGGTCTCTCCAGAGAACTCTCTGTGGGGCTGGGAGTCACTCCCTGTACCTCAACCCCCGCAGGTGTTTTCCATCGGTGTTTTCCGGCTTTGTTTCTTGGTGCTGGGTCCTAGGTTGCCTGGTCTGTCTTGGTCTCCAGTTATCTGCGCGTGAATGTGGAACTGCCTGGTCAGTCAGCCGCTTTTAGCACTGTGCCCGCTTCACAATCACCAGCTGCTGCCTGTGCATCCGAAGTGCTTTTCATGCCCGGTGCCTCTGCTTTTTGTGCTGCAACCCATCTCTGCTCGGCCACCCAACTCCACCCCACTTACCGGTCTGGATGGATGTGTCTATTTTATCTCCTTGGTTGTCCAAAATCCTTACAGTTCAATTTTCTGTAAGTTTTGGTTGTTATTTTGTTTCTAAATTATTGTTGTTGTTATTTTGTTTGTGCCAGGAGGCACAGTGTGTCTACCGATGCCTCCATCTTGGCCAGAAGTTGCAAAGAATATGTACTTAGTTTTAATGTAAAACCTAAAAATTAAAAAGTAAATCATACAGAAAATCTATCTGCCACTTCTTTGAATTTTTTGCAGGGACACTTAAGGTAGGATCATTTTTTTTTAATCCTCACTTGACAACATGCATATTTTCTGAGAGGGAAATGGAGGGAGAGAGGCAAAGAAACATTGATGTGACACAGAAATCTCAATCAGTTGCCTCACATGTGCCTCAACTGGGACTGAACCCACAACCTAGGCACATACCCTGACTGAGAATTGAACCTGTGACCTCTTGTTCTAGCAGAAGTGTCCAACCTGCAGCCTGCAGGCCACATGTGGTTGCCTCTCATGTGCCCCAAACTGGGGACATGGCCTGTAACCCAGGCATGTGCCCTGACTGGGAATTGAAGCAGTGATACTCCAGTTCCCAGGTTCGTGCTCATCCACTGAGCTACTCCAGCCAGGGCCATTATGGGATTTTTTGGTGATTACTGTACATGTAGCAATATATTTAATGTGTAGCTGAAGAGAACTCTCCTTCCAGTGTGGTCCTGAGATGCCAAAAGGTTGGATACCCCTGGTCTATAGGATCACGCTCCAACCTAGCCATACTGACCAGAGGTATAGGATAACTTTTCATAGCTGAACTTTTGCAGAATGTCTTTTCATTGTTCCTTGCCCCCTCAGCCAACTGATATATATTGTGGCAGACTCTGGCCAGCAGTGTCTGCGTGTTGTGGCTGAAGACAAAAAGAAATGCACAGACTACAGCAGTTCTGTGGAGAAAAAGGGATCATATGGTATTCTCTTAAGATGAGAGTCCCGCAGCCACTTCTCTCAAGGGGAGAGCGTACCGACTCTTGCTTGAACAAGCTTTTATTGTTTTTCTTGGGTCTTATATCAAAGAAGGATTTATTATCTATTACACAGAATATTGTTGTCTACATTTTAGGTACAATCAAAGAAATTAAAATAACAAATGTAGAAGGGAAAGGTGATGAGCTGATTAGCTCCATCCTTGAGAAAATTCACACAGCCTTTGGAAATTACCTTGAAGACAGGCAATAAACATCGACTGTTTCAGACCAGGGTGAGGGAGTTTTAGCAAGAACAAGCCAAAACAGTCTGGATGCATTTTCTAGGCCTGATTCCCATAAGGAAACCCGGTTTGAGGGTCTGGCTCCTGCCCACCACTTTGCTCCTATAGGTTTTCCATACAGGGCTGAGTCACATTTGCCAGACTGAAACAAAATGGTTCCCTACAATATATGGTTTCAGAGATTTGTATGAGAGGGCTTAATAGAGGATTTGGGAAATAATGTAAATATAAAATATAAAAATAGGTTTATGATATTTTCTGTCTGCCTAGGATGTGTGACTGTCTTCAATTTAAAAATTTTTGTTAGAATGAATTCAGTAGCAATATGTCTCTTCTAATAACACCCCATCTCCTCCCTTCCTCTTAGTGATATATACTCATGTATTTTGGTGGCTATAGCAACTATGATAGGAGAGTAGAAATTAAAATCTTGGGAAACAGCTAAGAGCATAAGTATGGAGAGACACCCAATGATTGGTATAGAAATACTTTTAAGATTTGTGTACAGAACTTCCTATACTAAACAATTCTCTTAGGTAAGAAAACATCCTAATCATCTGTGAGTCCACAATTGTACTTTTAAGTTTAGCTATTTAAACACTATCCATTAGTACACCATACATACTAGTACCTTGCACACAACACTTCCGAAACATGAATATAATGTCTTATGTATAAAAATAAAGTAGCATGTGCATACATTGTCTATTACAAACAAAACATGGCTATTTTCATGATATAATCAGCAAATCAGGAAGAAAAATAGTATATGTAGGGATGCCAGAAAACTTACACTTTTGTGACAACCATGGAAGTACCAAGGAGAGCAAAAATAAGGAACAGGATGTTCAAGAGAATGTGGTACACACATTCCCAACATTTTCCATGGGTTGAGGCTGGAACAAACAGCTGCAGTTAGACCTTGCCTCCCAGTCACTACATGTCCAGGTAGAAGAGGAAGGCTTGCATCCATAGTCATGAACACAATTCTTTTGCTAGTAGTCACCACTGTTAGCATATAAGAGTATTTGCTCATCTAAAAATAGATTTATTCAAATGAAATAATTCCCAGGTTTTCATATTTTGGAATATAAAACCTGTAGTCTTACTTGTTGTAGTTATTTTACTATATGTTCATCTTGCCTGCACTCTTTAAACAAGTGTCTAAGCATAGTGATTAGTTAAAGCTAAATATCACAAAGTTCTCTCTAGTCAGAAAAGGCATTATAGCTTTTTTCTTATGTCCACGTCTAAATTTTTATCACGTCTGATTTTTCTCATCACTCATTGTTCTTTTGTGCTCTGGAATTATGTGTAAGACCAGGACTGACGACATGTTTCCATTTACTATCCACTGGCAACTGCTGCCCCTTTCTATAGGCCAGAGGTCTTATTAAACATTATTTTGCTAGATACTTGAGCTATCAATAATTTTTCTGCTTACTTAGAGCTAGTTTACAGTTCTACTTTTTTTTGGGGGGGTGGAACCCTGTTGCTTATTTTAATTTCTACAAAATTTTATTTTATTTTTAAAGGTTTTATTTATTTATTTTTAAAGAGAGGGGAAGGGGGGGGGAAGAGACAGGGAGAGAAACATCAGTGTGCGGTTGCCTCTCACGTGGCCCCCACTAGAGACCTGGCCTGCAACCCAGACATGTGCCCTGACTGGGAATTGAACTGGTGACCTTTAACTCACACTCAATCCACTTAGCTACACCACCCAGGGCTCTAATCTCTACAAAATTGTATTACACTAATTGTATGTAGTAAATATGGGTTACAATCAACCTTGAGAAGGGCATTTAGTAACACTATTCAAGTTGCTGCTGAGCTTACTATTTTCACAGAAAAGATGGTACAGATGCTATTGTCTTAGCAGATCTCCAGTTCTTAAAGATCAAAACCTCTTCAGTGAGTTTTCATTTGAAAATTCTAGAGGACCGCAGGCTCTGTAAGATAAACCAAGCTATAAAAGGCTTATTTTACATATGCTTATTATATTATATATAGGCTTACTTATACATATTTTTCATAACTGTGTCTACTATGACAACGATGCTTAAAAATTTTACTCACCTGTATCCCTTCTTAACCTCCCTTTCTCTAACATGAACTCTTTGATGTTGAATAATATGTAAACTAGGACTAAAATTACCCCTATAATTGTGACATTTACAGGATTCCATCATTGTGTAAGGTTTCAGCCACAACTAAAGCTCTTTTTATACTGCTGACATTCATATATTCACAACAAACAACATTGTTATAATGATGGTATCATAAGGATTTGTTTTTAATAGGAATTCTCCAATTGAATGAAAGGTCTTGTTAAAGACCTTTTTCCACATTGATTGCAATCAGAGTTGTTACTTTTCAAAGTGAATCATCTCATGTTGGAAAATCTGTGAGATGTTTGGCAGTATCTATCATAAGCTGAAAAAGTTTAAAAATACACACTTGGGTGGAGTAATTTCAGTCTTAGCATAAAATCAACAGAAATACACACACACAAAATATACAGGGATTTTTATAGCAGTATCTTCATTACAGCACAAAATTATAAAAAATACAAATAACCATCAAGATGATAAACAGTGGTATAGTCTTAAAATGAAATAGTATATAAAGTAAATATACAAAGACACTGCTGCCCATACAAGAATGTACGATTTTCAGAATGTTGAGTGAAAAAGACACAAAGAATTCATGATGTAGGATAAAAATATATAAAGATATGCAAAAACTACTTCATGATGTTATAAGGCAGGAAAGTGATAAACTTAGAGGAAGTAACAACTACTTTTTATTTCACTGAGTGCAATGAGAAATATAGTTCATATTTCATTTCTCTTATGGAAACTGTTTATAACCATTATTTTATTTTGCCTCTTCATGTATTATATAAGTCTTTTAAAGATAAACTGAGTCAGTAGAACTTAAAATATTAAAAAATTAGATTCACTGCTGATAGAGTTCAGTAATAATGATCATATCCATTTTTATACTATTAAACAGTAAAATAGTTATGCTGTATGGTACTTTAAATTATTAACTACTATTACATTTGTGATTAAAATTACCTTATTGGCATGCTTTTAAGAAAACTAACATTTTATAATAACTTTGGAAGGAAGGCTTCACAAAGAAATCACACCATTTATTGCATGTCCATGTTTTCTCCCTTGTGAGTTCTCTGATGGACAATGAGGTTTCTCTTGTAACTGAAGGATTTACCACACTCATTACAAATATAGGGTTTCTCCCCTGTGTGAGTTCTCTGATGTACAATGAGATTTGTCTTCTGGCGGAAGCACTTCCCACATTCATTACATTTGTACGGTTTCTCTCCGGTATGGGTTCTTTGATGATGAATGAGATATGACTTCCTGCTAAAGGCTTTCCCACACTGAGAACATTCATAGGATTTCTGACCTGTATGTATTTTCTGATGTACAGTGAGGGTTGCTTTCTGACGAAAGGACTTCCCACATTCATTACAAATATAGGGTTTTTCCCCTGTATGAATTCTCTGATGTAGATTGAGATTTGTCTTCTGACTGAAGGATTTTCCACATTCATTACATTCATATGGTTTCTCTCCTGTGTGAGTTCTGTGATGATCAATGAGATACGACTTCATTCTAAAGGCCTTCCCACAGTGAGGACATTCATAAGATTTTTCCCCAGTATGTGTTCTCTGATGTGCTATAAGGGTTGTCTTCTGGCGGAAAGACTTACCACATTCATTACAAATATAGGGTTTCTCCTTATTATGAGTTTTCTCATGAAGAGCAAGGGTTGTCTTCTGGGAGAAGGACTTCCCACATTCATTACAAATATAGGGCTTTTCCCCTGTATGAGTTCTCTGATGTACAGTAAGATTTGCCTTCTGGTGAAAGGACTTCCCACATTCTATACAAATATAGGGCTTTTCTCCTGTATGAATTCTCTGATGTAGAGAGAGTGTTGTTTTCTGGCGGAAAGACTTTCCACAGTCATTACACTCATATGGTTTCTCTCCTGTATGAGTTCTCTGATGACGAATGAGGTGTGATTTCAATCTGAAGGCATTCCTACATTGTGAACATTCATATGATTTCTCCCCTGTATGTGTTCTCTGATGATCAGTGAGGGCTGTCTTTAGGCGGAATGACTTACCACATTCATTACAAATAAAGGGTTTCTCTCCTGTGTGAGTTCTTTGATGATCAATGAGATATGATTTCCTTCTAAATGAATTTCCACATTGATGACATTGATAAGGTTTTTCTTCTGTGTGAATTCCCTGATGCAGAATCAATACTGACTTCCTGCAGAAGGACTTCCCACATTCAGTGCATATATGTTTTTTTTCAATATTGGTTGCTCTTCTCCTTTTATTGTGTTCAGATAGATTTTCATTTTTGTAAGCTCTATTATGTGTAAGTAAACTTCCCTTTTTAAGCAATAATTTTTCACAGTCATTATATCCAAATGACTGTACTGGAGTTTCCCTCTTATGATACTGTACCAGCACTTCATTATGACTGATATCTCTACCATGTTGGTTATGGGATTTGACTCCATGGTGAGCTGTCTCTGGTTCACTATTGAAGAGTGATTTCTCATATCCATTATGCTCATTATAACTCTTTCTTGCAGGATTTAGATTACTTATGATTAATTCTGATACATTTTTAAAAATCTTTCCATGACTATTATATTCAGGAATTAGATTTTTTGAATTTATAGAGTTTTTGCTTAAACTAAATGTCCTGTTATATGCATTACTGTTCTTTGTAATCAGTTTTTTGTGACTGATGAGTACAACTGTTCTAGAATACTTATCTTGGCATTCTTTAAATTTCACTAAAATGTCTTCGGCATTCCAGTTTTGTTCTAGAAAAAAATTTAACAACTTGTGACTCTTCACACATTTGCTATGAAAAGGAATTGAATGAGGGTCTATTATATGAGTCCAAACAAGACCTCAGACAAATTACTCTCTTCCTGGGACACAGAAGCTAAACACACCTCTGACATCTCTGCTTCAGTGTGGAAAAGAATTAAAAAAATAAGAAATGAATGCTAATAACTTTTCCACTTTGCAACAGAAATTCATACATAAAATTGACTGAACACAAGAAGCAGTGAAGAGAAGACAAAAATGGAGGAAGAGGGATTGATGCTTATTTAGATAGGCAGATTCAGAGTGAATGAAGTGAACCTGTCAAGGGCATTAATCTTTAAATAGGATGGACAAGATTAGTAGAAAAGCTTATTCAGAAAAAATATTAGAGGAAGGATTACCTCTGGAGGACACAGAACAGAGCCTATATTTTCTATATCATCTCTAAATTGCAAGGTAAAAACTTCCAGTTGTTCTACCATCCCTACCCTTATAGCCATCAATGGTAAATTAATAATTCCAAGCATCAATTAATTTCCCAATGTTTAGAAAAACTATCCCATATTGTAGGTCTAATCCTCTATATAGCTAAGAATAATTTTCTCTTGTGACAAAAAACTAGAAAAACACAACAGGAAATTTAAAACAGATTAGGGTTATACTCACTGGTGTATTCAGATTGCTGTTACTACCAATTTTTTCAGAATTACTCAATTAAAAAACCCTCATGACCATCAATTATAACTATTCCTCTTTTCAACTGCTGACTTATTTTTTCAGGTTTAAAGAAAGACTATTCAAGTCCTTCCCTAATACAGTAACATTCCCTTAACTCCAGATGAGATTGCTCATTCTGGTCCTAGATCATTCCTCAACTTTAACTTTCATTTCTCTTACAAGTTTAGAGCTATATTTGACTTATGTCACTTTATACTCATCCAAATATGGTAGAACAATGTTAAATCTAGGCTCCAAAATCTTTTTCTGCCTTGAGTCCATTACCACAACACTAACATATAAGGAATTTACCCTATAAAAAAAACTTTACATCCCCTAGAAACACTCTTCATATTCTAACAAGTGTTAAGGATTGTTCCCATATTTGACAAATCTCAGCCATAAAAAGTTTACATTAATACTATGTATCACAGGTGGTATGCTTGATAGAAACCAAATGCTTCATTTAGAATGTATAGACATAGGCTATACAGGTATATCTAAGGAACTTATAAGTACATGCTTTCTGACTGAGGGAAACAGACATTTCTCCTGCATAGCTCCATAGGTCATGGAATTACTAAATACCTAAACAAGTTATATACTACCACAAAGACAGAAACAGGGGATCTTACCTTTGACAGAAAGAATCCTTAAGCATAAACCATGTACAATCAGGTATTACATTATATAATCATATCCAAGTACTGTGTATGTTACAGTTCAAAAGTAGCAAGGAAATTCACAGAAAAAGAAAACTATGGATATGATGTGGAATAGTGAAGGAATAGTTCATGGAGAAGAAAGTTGAAGACTGAACCATAAAATACACATTTTGTAGAAGGGAGAACACAACATAATGAAAAGTACAGATATGATATCCTACATATTTAGAGAAAAGTTAGTACATTGGATCAAGTGGAAATTACCAAGAGTTTCCCACAAGAGAGAGAAATAAAGTTAAAAAGACAAGATTAGGGTTTATTATGTTAGACCTTGAATGATGAAGAATTTCAATTTCATATAAAAAATAAATAACAGGTAACAAGTGATGTATCTTGTCAAGAGAAGTAACAATATAATTTTAATGAACTAGGAAAAGTTATAAAGACCAACTGCAAATACAATAATCAAGACAGAAAATAAGATAGTTATTCTGTATGTCAGTGACAAATGTAAATATGGGAGAAGTAAATATATTTCAGAGGCTGATATACATACATAAATTGTAAAGAGAACCATAAGAACTGATAGCAGAGATAGAAGAATCAAGCTGGTATCAGGCAGGAAAAATAAGTTAGAAACAGATGAGGGAAAAGAATTTAAGAGCTAGAAAAGTTAAGTGATTTTTATGTCCAACATATGCCACAAAATAGGTAAGACATTATATTGTAAAACTCCTAAAGGACTAGGGTGAAGGTGGGAGAAATAAACTGAGTATGCCCATTCAGAGGCACTGACAAAAAACAAAGAACTCAAGTCCTGAGAATAAATAAGATTATTATAATACAGACTTCTGGTCAAGATGGAGGCACAGGTAGACATGTTTCACCTCCTTGCTAAACCATAGAAGGAATTACAACCAGATCTGAAAACTATTAACACCCAGGACTGTCAGAAAATCAAGCTGTATGGAAGTCCAAAAACCAAGGATTTAAAGAAGACACATTCCTCCAGCTGGGTAGCAAGGGCAGAGTCATAGAAAAGGGCAGAGGGTTGGAGTGGAGCAGAAAGGCAAAGGTGGCAGTGGAAAGGACAATGGATGGGAGAGATACCTTGGAAACAAGTGATCCCAGACCCATGTGTAAGGTTCCAGCACTGGGAAGACAGATCCCTGTTAGCTCTGGCGTTGAAAACTAGTGGGTTTGGGGTGGCTGAATAAATGGCTGGATTTTTGCTGATTCGAGGGCCAGCATAGCCCTAGAATGTGTGCAAACCTGCCTGCTCAGGGACTCACCACCTGGGCAGCAGCTGGAAGGGTACCAGTTATACATGGGAAGGGAGTGAAATGACTGGAAGGAAACAGGGTGAGTATCAGACAAATGGCCAGAAGCCAGGAGGCAGCACTGTCTCCTCTCTGAGCCCTCTCTCACACAACCACAAAGTGGTGAAGTGGGTTGTCCTGCCCTGGAAATTACCTAAGGCTCTTCCCCATACAATTTACAGGGGCCTTTTCTATGTATGCTGTGCTACTAAGACAGGAAGTAAAAGGAGCTCTACCTAATACACAGAAACAACAAACACAGGGAGCCTGCCAAATTGAGGAGACAAAGAAATATGGGCCATATGAAAGAACTGAACAATACCCCGGAAAAAGAACTAAGCAAAACAGAGGTAGCTAACCTACTAGATACAGAATTCAAAACACTGGTTATCAAGATGCTCAGAGAACGCCTTGAGTAGGGCAAAAAATAAAGGAAAAAATGAAGTTTACACCAAGTGAAATAAATAATAACCCATAGGAAACCAACAGAGAATGGGAAGGAAGCCAGGATTCAAACCAACAATTTGGAATATGAGGAAGAGATAATCATTCAATCAGAACAAAAAGAAGAAACAAGAATTTAAAAAAACGAGGACAGGCTTAGGACATCTCCAAATGTGCCAACATCTGAATCAGGAATGGCTGGCACGTCTCCAGACATTGTCTGCAATGTCTCCTCTTCTGAGGAGAAGAGGAAAAGCATGAAATTGAAAACTTATTTGAAAAAATAATGAAAGAAAAATTCCCTAATTTAGTGAAGGAAATGAACATATAAGTCCAGGAAGCACAGAGAGTCTCAAACAAGTTGGACCCCAAGAGGACCACATCAATACACATCATAATTAAAATGCCAAAGGTTAAAGATCAAGAGCACATCTTAAAAGCAGCAAGGGAAAAAGCTGAGAAAGGAGTTCCCATAAGACTATCAGCTGATTTCTCAAAAGAAGCTTTGCAGGCAAGAAGGGACTGACAGGAACTATTCAAACCGATGAAAAACAAGTACCTACAACCTAAATTACTTTATCCAGCAAAGCTATCATTTAGAATGGAAGGGCAGATAAAGTGCTTCCCAGACAAGGTAAAGCTAAAGGAGCTCATCACCACCAAGCCATTATTACAAGAAATGTTAAAGGGACTTATTTAAGAAAAAAAAAGATGATTAAAACTATGAGCATTAAAATGGCAACAAATTCCCAAGTATCAACAACTGAATCAAAAAACCATAAACTAAGCAAACAATCAAATAGGAACAGAATCATAGATATGGAGATCACTTGGAGGGTTATCAGCTGGGAGGGGAAAGGGGGAGATTGGGGGTAAATGTGCAGAGATTAAGAAGCATAATTGGTAGGTACAAAATAGACAGCGGGATGTTAAGAATAGTATAGGAAATGGTGAAGACAAAGAACTTATATGCGTGACCCACAGACATGAACTAAGGGGGTGAGAATGCTGGAGGGAAGGGGGTACCAGGCAGAGGGGAACAAAGAGGAAAAAATTGGGAAAATTATAATAGCATAATAAATACAATATATTTTAAAAAACCACAACCAAGGATTGACTTACAGAATAGTGATCAGCCATATAAAATGAACCACAAGCCCTGCCTAAGTGGCTCAGTTGGTTGGAGCACCATGCCATACAACAAAAGGTTGTAGGTTCAATCCCGGGTCAGGGCATGTACCTAGGTTGTAGGTTTGATCCCCAATCATGGTTCATACGGGAGGCAGTTTATTGATGTTTCTCTCTCACATTAATGTTTCTCTCTCTCTCTCTGTGTCTTTCTCTCTCTCCCCCTTCTTTCCCTCTAAAATCAATAAACATATCCTTGGGTGAGGTTAAATAAATAAATAAATAAATAAATAAATAAATAAAATGAACAACAAAGTTTAATGGAAGAAAATGCTAACTATGGAATTATCAGTATGGGCCAAGCATAGGAGTTTTAAAATTAATATCTAAGTTTATGGTGAGAATGGGAACATAGACTTAGCACAAAAAATAAGTCTGAGGTAAGAAAGAGAAAAACATGGAAAGCAACTAAGAAGAGAAGCATTAATCAAGAATTTTCAATTTTTAAAGACTGATTTAAGAATTCCTAAAAGAAATCTATACAATGGCAGTGAGAGAAGGGAATGAGAATGCTAGAAAAAGACAAAAAAAAAAAAGACATAAAAGAAGGAAGGCTCATGGTACATTCTGATTAAGTCAAGAGTGGCAACTATCTTTGGTAACATCATCTAAACTAGGAAAGAATAAGATATAGGGAGAGCAATATTAGAAAGTTTGCTTCAAGTTTGCAGGCATAATGATGATTTCAAAGGTTAAAAACCTTTAAAAAAACATTCCCCAAATATTTCAAAGTTGCCATCAACCTTATAACCACTTATAAATTTATTTTTCTCTAGTTTCATCTGCCTCAGAATCAGAAACTCACCTAAGCAGGTGTGATTTGTCAATGGTGTCCATGGCTCTTCTCCTCGTTCCAACTTGAGAATCACATCAGGCTTGGTCATATGACAGCCTGACAAGGGAAGATTTGGATTAAGTTACTTAGGGTTCAATATGCTTGAAAACTAGTAAGGTGTATTTTCAATATTGCAAATTAAGATACAACTTTTCTTAACAGTAAACTTAACACCTTGCACTGGGCAAGTGGAAGATAAATTATTTCTGCTAACCAAAAAGGATTTATCATCTCTTATCCCTGAAATTGAAGATCACACATACTTTAAGCACTATCAAAGAAAATATATGCTACTGAAAGTTTTGGAGAAGTTTTCTTACCCACAGAAATGAGGTGGCAATAGTTTTCCAACATCACATCCATGTATAGAGTCTTCTGAGCAGGATCCAGGTGCTGCCATTCCTCCTCTGTGAAATCCACAGTCACATCTTTAAATGATACTGATCCCTGAAATGGACCGAAACTATGATTATAACAAGTTGACTAGATATTTGGGACTAGTTTTGATCCTGTTTCTTTGTGGCATTTGGAAGAAAACTTGTAAAAAAAAGGCTATCGTTTTTCTTGTTTTATGATTTACATTGTGAAGAACCCCAAAATCAAAGTACAAGTCCCTGCCACCAAATTTATTTAATAACTCATTCTAAAACTATTTACTGTGAAGTCAATAGCTTGTACTCCAAAACTGCCTTCATTCTCTTGGATGCCAAGACAAAATACTGTCCCTGCTTATAAGAAGTTATAGCCTCAAAGCATGTAACACATACCTTCAAGGAGGTATATATAAACAGAAACCTACAAAAAGGTATTAAAGGTAGTACAACAAAAGGATATAAAAGATGCAGCATATCACAACAGCAGAACAATTTTCTTAGTGTTCACTGAGGAGGTGAATTTTTTCCTTCAATATTACTGTGATGTGTAAGAAGAGTGTGACTTTAAAATACATGAGAGTGACTTTTGGCATCCAGTGATCATAGTGTGAATTGGCCAGGAAAACAATCCCTCAGATAATAATAATAAAATTTGAACACAATATATCATAACCAATGAATAGATGGCATTGAAAAATAACCAAAACAAGCAGAAATATGCTCAAAAGACAACAAATTCAATGGGTAAAACTGTTAAATTTGTGGCATTTTTTTTCAGGAAGTACTGTACCCCAAATCCCACAGCTCTTAATAAGGCAGTAAGCCACAGCACCTTCCTCAGACATGGTACAGAACAGAACTGGAAGGCAGATGCATTGGGTATTCAGGATAAATTCTGAAAGTCAGAGAAGTGTAGAATGAATGAGACCTAAAATCTGAGCATAAACTCTGCCAGAACTCAGGTTGAGAGTTAAACTGAGCAATTGTTGGAGAGATCACAAAGGGCTTAGGAAAAAGCAGAGAGAAAGACACCAGAAAAGAGTTTTGAAAACCAGAAGCGCACTTAGTGAGATTGAAATTTCTGCTTCATTGATTACCAGCATTCTATTACATGCTGATAGCTCATGCAATAAAAAACTGAAGCCTTACAGACTCAGCTGTCAGAAATGGGGGCTGACAAAACAGCAGGATAGTACAAAGGGTAAAACCCTGAAAAAAGAACTGGAGAAAGTCAGACCCAAAATCTACGTATATAAGCACTCACCAATTCCTTGCTTGAGAGCTAAAGAACATGAGCAAAGGAGGACTTACCTACCCTCAGAGGGCCAGGGAAAAAAGCAGCAGCTGCAAGCTTAGGGATATATCAGCTGCTTCATACTTGAGGGGAAAGGTGATGGGGTAAGCAGTAGGGCAGAATAACTGGACTCTAAATAAGCTAACCACCTGCTAGGGGAAAAACCCCCAATAATGTTTAGAACAATAATATATCAGATTTTGAATTACTACAACATATTTTTATGATATCCAAGTTCCTAGCAAACATTACTGGACATGCAAAGAAAACAACAAACAAAAACGAAACTGAATATGACCCATATTCAGAAAAATACAATCATAGTAACTAATTAGTAGGTCCTACTGTTGGATTTTGCACCCCCAAACTTCAAAGCATCTGTTCTAAATGTTTCAAAGAAGTAATGGGGGGAGAGGGAAGATGGCGACGGAGTAGGAGGGAGCGGATTTCACTTCCCCCTACACATAGGAGGAAAACCTGGCTAATCCACGGAGGAACAGAGCAGACAGCCAACAGTACCCAAGTGTATTTGAAAATAAGAGTCCAAAAATTGTAGCGGACACTGAAAAACCAGAAACCAGACGGTAAGAAGGATATTTCAGGATGGTAAGGTCCTGGGGACCAGCACAGGGACAGGACGGCTGCAGCGCCAGGCCCAGCAAGTGCCCAGAGCTGGTGCCTGCCACAGAGCCCTTGGGAGAGAGCTGGGTCAACTGCTCCCTCCCTTCCCGACAAAACAGGGTCTGAGCAGCACCAGGAGAGGCCTGGCCGCAGAGAGGGGAATAAGGACGAAGAGGCAAGACACACGGGGCCATGATCACTCACGAAGTTTGTGGTCGCCAGCTCAGGAGAGCTGAGTCTTGCAGTGACAGGCACTGACCCCGATAGTCACCGGTTTGGCTGGAGAATTGGGCTACATGGGGCGGCAGGCTCGAGTAGGAGGAATCTATCAAACAGTAGGACTGTTTGGGAAATGAGCTGTGACAGCCTCACAGCTGACTCCCCACACAGCTGGGCAGAGACCCTTAGGTTACACGGATGGCACTGTGTTTCCCCATAGCACTGGGAAGGGTTTGGGCCCAAATCCAAGGGACAGAGGCAGCCTAGCTGAGTGGGCACCCCTGCACCCCAGCCTGCAGCAATAGCCACCAGGGAAAAGTGCTGTGAAGAAAACCTGGATTCCCCTATTTAAGATAATGGGGAAAGGAGCCAGACTAGCTCTTGGGACAATGCTTGCAAGACAGGCTGAGTAAACATCACCACACCAATCACCCCCTAGCCTCCTGCAGCCAGCAAGACCAGAAAAACTGGTTTGGCCAGTTTAAAACCAACAAGAGCTCTTCATCCTTTCTTTCCAATTTTATCTCTTTTTCTCCTTTCTCCAGCCTTTTTTTTTCTTTAAATACCCACAAGTGAGAAAATAACTTGGAACTGTGAAAGGACCTGAGGTGGACTCAAAGAGGGGGTAACCAAACAGCTCAGACACTGAGACAAATTTCACTTGGCTATTGCAGGGAAACTGCAAGTTGCTGCATATTTGTATTATTATTATTTTTCATTATTCTTACATCTTTTATTTTAATAGTATTTTTGTATTCCCCTTCTTTCTGTATAGTCTTCTTTGCTTGGTGAGTTATATTGTACCATTTGACAGGTTTCTCCTGTTCTCTCTTCCACATTGTACTGCTAATTTACTGTCCTTCACGTGAGTTGTGTGTTCCATCAGCAAACTACTCAAAGTCCTATACCCCCTGTTCAGGTTATTCAGATCACATAGATTCTGGCATATGAGTGTTGCTCTAATATTATTGTAAATAATTGCTGTTCTACACAATTGTAAATACTTCACAGTACCCTTCCCGGATTTTAGCCCATGTTACAGTCTCCTGAACTCTATTATCGTGTATGTTAACTCTATTCTCTCACACACTACGTCTATGTACTATCCTTTACTCTCACCTTATCCCAGAATCTGACCTCCCACAACCTCACTGTTTTCTAGATCCAACTCACAACCCTTCGCTCCCCAAAAAGAGTCTTATCTTCTTCCTATCCTTTCTTAAAAGTGGCTAATTGGGTTGAAGATCACGGTTAGCACTATACATAGCCAAAGGATCTCCTGTCTCTTCTATACCAGCTGCTACTGTAAATATCATATAATACTCTCCTGCTGTCTTAAACCATTTTGCCTCCCCCTCCAAATGAGCACAAAAAAGAGTAGGTGCAAGCAGAGAACACTAGGATACCCAAAGGAGACTGCACCATTGAATCTCACAGGCAGTCTACCACAAGAGTTCACACCATAAACCCTGGGAGCCAGAACAAATCCATTTAACAAGCGGAAGCTAAGTAGAAGAGTCTCACAAACGATGGGAAGACAAAGAAACAATCCCCAAATGAAAGGAAAGGAGGAAGTCTCAGAAAGAATGCTAAATGAAATGGAGGCAAGTCAGCTATCAGATATTGTTCAAAGAACTGGTTATCAGGAAGTTCCATGAGCTCAACATAAGCTATCAGAAACTATAGGGGAACTACAATGAACTCACTGCAAACTATACAACATGAAAAAGGAAATAGAAAACATAAACAAGGTCTAAGAGGAAATGAAGAATACAATGACTGAACTGAAGAACA